>JAUEKZ010179798.1:0-13830 GCA_031471865.1 Melibe leonina | reverse complement strand
TATATATATATATATATCTTTCTTACTCTCTCTCTCTATCTATCTATCTATCTCTATCGTTCTTTCCCTCTCTCTCTATTTATCTATCTATATATCTCTTTCTTCCTCTCTCTCTCTATCTATCTCTTTCTTCCTCCCTCTCTCTCTCTCTATCTATATATCTCTTGCTTCCCCTCTCTATCTATCTCTCTCTCTCTCTCTTTGTGCCTCTCTCTATATATCTCTGTCTCTCTATATTTCTCTATCTCTCTCTACCTCTCCCCCCTTTCTCTGTTTATAACGAACCCCCACCCCCACCCCCCCCCCCACACACACACGCATGTACACCCCCACCACACATACACACATACACACACACACACACACACACACACACACGTATCATTGTTATATTTAATTTCTCTAGGCCTACAGCAGATACTGACATGTCTTACTTATTCATGCATAATCTGCAGGATGAGCAGCAGGCGACAATACGTTTATGGCTCCCTGGAACTACGACCCCTGGTGGTACTAGGGCCGTTTATTGAGCGGAACAACATGAAAGCAAGTGTCGGTTGGTTGCTGCAGATCAAGGTTACTTGATATACGGTATAGATTTGGATTAAAAATGGATGATACACCTACTGGTGCGTAGCTCAATCGGTAGAGCGTCAGCATCTGAACTGGTAGGTCGGTGGTTCGAACCCCGGCCGCTTCATAGCTTAGATGTTAAAACAAGTATCTTAGCAGCTGTCCTGCCATGCGCTTGGCGATATGGGAACGTTGCTGAGACTGGTTGGCTCAGTGTCAGTATACTGTGACTGGATGAGATATTAGATAGATTGAGCCCTCCATTTATCGCTGTGTGGCAGCACGTTGACTGGCTCCGCCTTTGATATTACCTGCATTGTGTTGTAAAGGTTGTTAACCCTTTCACTGCTAATGACACCAAAATCTTGAAAATTTACGTGATCTTATACCAGGCTTTTGGCATGTCAGTTCACTGAAATCTGATTTATTTAGTATAAGATCACGTACATTTTCAAGATTTTGCATTTTTCAGTTGGGTTAGAACCAGACCTCGCTGTGAAAGGGTTAAACAGGCTGAGATAAGAAAAGATAAGATGAGATACTTTTATTCACCTAATGCTGGAAAGTATGCATTAAAAACAACTGAGTAAAAGATTGATCAGAGACAAGTAAGTTTTGCGTTCTGCAATACAGGTTTGGAAGAAGGGTATCATACAGCATCTACATTAACAGCTACTTCTACTTAAATCTTTCGTTCAATGCTTAGGACCACTGAATCTAACTAGATACATGAAAACATTCAAGATTTGCCCTGCTCTTTTACCAATTGAATCAGTGAACTGGTATATGACAGGAGTGAGTTTTGATTACCTACCTCATATATGCCAGTCCAGTGAAATCTGATATTTGATTTGGTGTATGAACACGTAAATTTTGAATATTTCCATATAATATACTGTTCGGTTCAGACCCCGCTGTGAAATGGTTGAGATGTACGCGAAAAGTAAAGATAGCCATGCCTTTTTTATCTTGAAGTGAGCTTATAATGTATTTACCTCTGATATTACAGAATTTATTAAATCGATTTCCATCGACAAAAAATATTATAAATAAAGAGTAGGAAAACAAAACCAAATAATCTCGACTCTGGAATGGTTCAAAGTTCAAAGGTCTAATAAATGTCGGGGGGGGGGGGGCAGCGGAGCTGAAATTCTAGACGCCTACTGACAGGGTGTACATTGTGAATTATGGCTAGGACGCCTATTTTTGGAGAGTCTATTGTCTGGACGGATGAGTTCAATTCCTTTGAAAATATTATAGATTTATTTTCTGTAAAATACCATGTTCGTTATGTTCGAAATTGTTCATAATATATCTAGATAGTAGCTTTCATCTTCCATTAAAAGAGAGGGAAAAAAAAGAGAAAGAGAAACCCCACCAACATTAACAATAAACAATACACTGAACGTTGTCCATATTTTTTTTAATTGTTTCGCTCTAGGCTTAGGAAACAACGGTATGATTAGAATTCAATCGTGTGTAAGAGCAACCTCCGTTATCATCAATCTTCCAAAATCGCACCAATTGAAACACCCCAGACATTTCCATTCCTTTTTTCTATTCCTAAAACCTACCGGTGGACACACACCTTTACGTAGACACTGTGCTCCAATTGCAAAACGAACGAAAGACACGGAATGAAGTTTGTTTATTATTGCATGCAGTATCAATGAAAGTAATTTCCTTCGTTTTTTTAATGGATATCAATGTTAAAAGTATACAACAATATGACAACACGACTTATTGGACAGGGTTGTATGCCGTTGATATTTACGAATAAATACTTAAAACTTGCACAGATCATTGAAACTATTTCTTTACAAATTAAATCACGAGTTTCATTTTAAAATTACGTGGATATAATAATATGAGCTTTGAATACATACCTTACATTGTGGTTTTTCAACTTCTTCGCTCAGTAAATATATCCGTTTGGAAAGAAGTTTTACATTTAACACAAAGTCATGTGTCAAAACACAGCTGTGAGGCAAGAAGTGATTGGTGCACAACTTTACACTCTAATATCAATAAACGATACCGACAGAAAAGACATCTTTCTTTCCTTCCAATACAATACTACCTATGAAATTGCTGACATCAAGAGCTTACATGATTAATTTGATAAGGATAAAAGGTGAGGGCAACCGATGAGAAGGAGAAGGACTTGAATTTAGCGCATTTCCCCCTTACCCCTGATGACGACTCTGGTAGTGATTGCACCAAACCGATCAATCCATACCTCTTAAACTTTACAGCGGCAAATAGACACTCACGAATAGGGGCGGCAGTTCACACGCTCACTCACCACACTCACCGGCAAAAAAAGCATCCCCACCGCCCTTCAGCAGCGGCGTTCGACATTGGTACTAAAGCTAGTCAGCGCGTGCCAGCTCTCTTCCCCAGGCCGCACGTGCGCACCGCACCGCACCACACCGCACAATCGCGCACCAATGCAGTAGACAAGGCAGAGCCTGGAGGGGTAGGCGGACTGTGGACAAGTTACTGCCCAGCGTGACACCAGCGCTCTGCCAGCTTAATACTGAGGGGTGGGGGGGGGGGGGGGGGGGGACGGAGAAAGAAAGAAAGACAACCGGAAAATGAGTTTGAAAGGAAACTGTTTTTCCTAATGATCGTTTCATTGAAACTAAGAGCTTCCTCAATCCAAACCATTAATAGACATCTTTAAATTCCCGCATTAATTAGGGATACGGATATGATCTTTTTTTTAAACTCATTTTGTGCGTAAGCTGTAAGTCAGTACTTGAAACAGTTATTGCTCTTATAACGACAATAATAATTTATTTTCAATTATCATCATCATCATTATTTTACATATTTTTTATCATTATCATTTTCATTATTATCATTGATATCAATTTTATTATCGGTATAATAATTGTTGCTATTGTAAAAAACTTTATTATCACTCATAATGGTTACCTGTATAAGCGATTACATAATCATTCGTCATCTTCTGTTATTGCTGTATTCAGGTTATCATCCATGACCATTATATTTATCCTTATATATGTGTATATATATATATACGTGAGATAGAATATATAATATTGTAAGTAAGGAGCATCATCGACACGGGAAAAGACAATGTAGTCTACAGGCTCAGGGCGGTCATCTGACTCTTTCTTTGGCACTATTTGTGTCTCTTTGTTATCGGGTGGGACATTAACACTGCTCTTCCGTCGTGAGAAAAAAACTGGACGAGTTGATAATTCAATATTAATTATCATGACAGAATCCGCAACGGAAAGGCCTCTTCATTATTGTGCAGGAAATAAATGCTGGGTAAATAAAACAGTCTGCAGAATAAGACCGTGAGATATCCACATACAGCATGACTATACCATGATTACAAACAAGTAGGTATTAGCCTGTCGTGATAAAATCATCTATGATAACGGGGATGGAGAAGCAATATTCACTCAAAGAAAAGCTCCTTTTTATTTTTAGTCAGATTTTATCTCTAATTTTTTCAGCAATCAATAACGTTATTCATTCATTGCAAACCACCTATAAAACTACGGGAAAATCTCTCTTTAGATTATAGAATTCTAGTGCAAGTTACATTGAAATAAATATCATCATTAATCATTGTCTAATATTCCCTCTTCCTTACTGTCTTTCTTAATTTTCCATTAAACCTTTTAGTGCGACCATTTTGGACTCGACAATATCCGCGAAGCAAACAGGAAGTTACATTAAGACAAGGCACAAAAAAAGCTGATATTCATACACATTTGTTTATTCAAGAATATTTATATCCTGATATCCTCTGAATGTAAAGGGAAAAAAGGACATCAAAGTAAAACCTTCTTGTAGCATTGGTTCTTTTTTTCTCTCTTCTTTTGAATAAGTGACAAAGCGTATAATAATGAAGCCATCGCTAAACATGTTATTTTTCCTTCCACGCAGTTTTCCATTTATTTTTATTGTTCAGACAGAAAGCGGTGTCACGCAGAGCATTTGCCTTGTCGCCATTCGACCCCTGCTGGGAACATCCTACCGGTCCTTGCTCTCTTTTTTGTAGTCTGAGATGATAACAATACAAACGCGTTTGGTAGCAATACCCTCTAGATAGTTGTGATAAAAATCTCTTCTACGCCAACACTTCATCAATTATTCATAGTACACAACATTTCCCCAGCAATGTTGATTTTATGGGGGTTTTTTTTCATTTCTTTTTTTGTGTGGCAAAAATCGTTTTATATCTCCGGTTTCGCTCGCTTGCATATTGAAAATAAGGTGAAGATAATGCTTTAGAAATTTGTTATACACTTATCTCATTAAATCTGGTGTTGTAATATTTATTGATGATCAATTTATTACAAATTAAAAAAAAAAAATTCCGAAAGAATTCGTGGTGCAAGCTGTCGCTTTATTTCTGTTCTTTTGATGTGCCGCATCAATTTCCATTATGCTTTCAACGTAGCATTTTAAAGCAAGTAATGATTTTTTGTAAAGAATTTTATTGACCGAGAGTTTCAGCATCGACATTGTGGAGGTGTTACCTAGGTCGTTGCAATTCCCGATGAAAAGCGTTATTTGTACTATAACCCCTTTTGATTAATTTTTAGTAAAAGGAGAAAAAAAAAAGAGAAAAAAAAGAAATAAATGTGAAAACTTATTAATTCATCTGATGAGCTTAAATTTTCATTCCGATTCAATAGAAAACAAGTCGATTGCTAATCGATCGTAATCCGCCAGCCATTTGATCAGCTTCAAAGGCATTTTTGTTCAAATAACCCTCTCTCTCTCTCTCTCTCTCTCTCTCTATCTATCTCTCTCTCTCTCTCTCTTTCTCTCTCATGCACACACACACACATACACACAGAGGTGGGGGAGAGAGATAGAAAGACAGAGAAACAGAGACAGACAGACAGACAGAGAGAGAGACAGACAGAGAGAGACAGACAGACAGAGAGAAAGAGAGAGAGAGTAATATCTATTTTTTGTTTCAAACGTGCAGTTCTTCTTCTGCTCTGTCAGTCCTTTTTAAGGGGGGGGGGTGGGGGGAGCGATCCTCCATTAATGTGTTTGTAATTGTCTTAATGCAGTTTTTTACTCGAACAGTCAAACCACTCCATCAGGAACATCTCTGTGGGAACGCATTGGCGAATCTGCTAGAACAATAGACTTTGTGCTGGAGGTCCTAAGTTCGATCTGATGAACGGTTTTTTTTTTAGGACTGGAAAACCACACTGTCGACCCAGCAGTAAAATAAGTACCTGACACTCCATACAGCGGTGTCCTAGTCCCACAAATAAATTGTATTACGCCTTTCGTGCGCTTGTCTTGCCCATTGTGTTTCAATGTTTGCTGTTGGCCGGGGGAAGTAAAAGTGTAAAGCGCGATGAGCATTTAAGAGCCTCCACTTTTAAACTTTGAGCAGTAATTATGGTAAATATTGAAGATTGTTGTCAGTTAAGACAACAAAAGTCTCTCCTGACTCGGAGCCTGACATCATAGTGCTTTTTATGGTCCGTATTAAAAGGAAGAATGGCCTCAGAAAGTCTTCGCATGTTTCTCCATTCAAAGATGAAACTTATATCACGCTAATCGCTGACACAATACTGTACAGGACAGGTGGGGCGGCTTTTTAGGGGATAAAGAAGACGGCAATGGTGGGAGCATGTATAATTTCCGTCTCACAAGTCCAGCCGGGCCTCTAAAATGGTGATGGATGGCATCAAACCCCGAGCCCTAAACAAACATTCATTACAGCTTAAATACGAGAAGAAAAACATACAACACGGAAATCAGCTTTGTTCACAGAGTTAAAAACCAGTTCCGATGTCTCTGGATATGTACCTTGTTTCGTTAGATGTTGCCAGTTTAGTGATACTTTTTAAATTTTTCTCCATATTTAGGCCATATTAAAAGCAGTTCTTTAAGGTCCTTCTCCTCATCGTTTTCACTCTCTTTCTCACACCAACCATAGAAACACCCACGGTTTAATGCTAGAATGGAGCTGCTGGAACCTTATAAGGGAATAAAATGGAAAAAGGGTTGTAATAATATGTTAAAGTTGCCGAGAAAGAAACCCTTTTAATGCTGTAAGGTCACCCCCCCCCCCTTCTCCTCCTCCACCACATCTTCCTCCTCCTCCCCTTCCTCCTCCTCCCCATCGTCTTATGAGTAGTGTCTCTATATTATGACTGTGTGAGATATTCGAGTTGGCCCTTGCGTTTACGACTGTGTAGCAGAAACGTAACTTGTCTACAGAGCTTCTTCTTGAATTTAATGACTTGAATGTGTTAACCCTTTCACAGCGAGATCTGATTCTAACCCGACTGAATATGCAAAATCTTGGAACATGTACGTGTTATAATACCTGATAAATCTGATTTCAGTGAACTGACATATGCCAAAAGCCAGACATTTCACTGAAATCTGATTTATCTGGTATAAAAACAGGCAAATCTTGAAGCTTTTGGTGTCCTTAGCATTTAAAGGGTTAAGGGAAAATGCGACAGACTACGACCAAAGAACTCAGAATTGTCCATTACATTGTTTGTAAGTGTAAGACATCCTGTGTGGTTTTAATGACACAGGCTGGCCGCATGTAAATGTTTTCTCCAGTCTAAAACCGTCTGTCTCCAATAATGAGAAAGAAACGAAGGGTGTAAAGTGAATCAACGCGTTGAAACGTACTGGAATAAACAACCGGACTAATAAATAAACAAAAGTTTTGAGACCAACGGTTGGATCAAGGAGAATAAAAATCAGCATTCTCGTAGTAAAAAAAAGCACACAGTCCTTCTTTTTTTTGAAAGCAGATGTTGGTGTAGAGTTGGTTGCGTTTTTATTTATTAACTTCAGCTCCTTGTGTCGTGTTTGGGCTTTTCGATTACTGTAGTAAGAACATATTGATAATGTTTAACTCTATTTCCTTCCTTGCTAAGACTTGGCTTGTATTAAATTTTGCTTTTAGGTTACAGTTTGAGAAGAAAAAAGGGGAGAAAAAGACATTGCTACGTGCAGCTAGAAAGCAAAACTTCAATTCAATCAGCTTCGGTTAGCAGGGAAAAAAGGGAAGTGTGGAGAGAGAGAGAGAGAGAGGGAGAGAGAGAAGGGGGGGGGAGGAGGGTGTTGTTATTGATCACAAGATTCGAATCTCCCATACCTAATAGCCCAACGCGTCACGGGCTGAGAGAGATTTCAGAGATAAAAATAGTTACCCTGCACCCCATCCCCCTCACCCCCCTCCCTCACCCTCACCCTCACCCTCACCCTCACCCTCACCCCCTCCCTCACCCTCACCCTCACCCTTGTCCCCAAAAGATGAAATAAATAAAGTACCTAATCACTGTGCCGTCAGCTCCCAAGAAAAGAACGGTATCATTTTTTTCTCATCAATGGGGAATCCCCAATACCAGAGGCCTCCCCAGTTCTATTAGATCTCTTAGTTATTACAAACTAAAGAAGCCAGTCTCTAGAAGGGGGGGGGGGGGTGGTCGACAAAAGAGAGAAAGAACACAGATAGAGGGAGCCACAAAGTGGCTGGGTAGAGATAGAGAGAAGGGGAGGGATGAGAGGAAGAGATAGTTATATTTAAGCCGGAGGGTGGGGGGGGGGGGGGCAAGAGAAAGACAGAGAGAGAGAGAAGTAAAGAGAAACAGAGTGATAGAGATAGAGAGAGAGGGGGGAGAGATAGGGAAAGAGAGAGAGAGGGTGAGAGATAGGGAAAGAGAGAGAGATGGGGAGAGATAGGGAAAGAGAGAGAGAGAGAAGTAAAGAGAAATAGAGATTGAGAGATAGAGAGAGATATATAGGGGGGTGGTAGGGAAAGAGAGAGAGAGAGAGAGAGAGAGAGAGAGAGAGAGGAGATATATTGACACGATTAAACAAAAACAAAAGAAGATGTTGGAGTAATTGGAGGACAGGCAGGGATTTTCTCCAAAGCCAGGTCAGTTTCCGCAATTGAATCCGGACACCCTTGAGGAGTAGGTGTAATTTGGGACGGAAATAGACGGACACAGACCTTTGAATAATAGGCAGGAGGAGACAAAAGACAACATTATATCTCCCTTGTACCGATTCGTGCTATTCGCTAATAATAAGCAAACGTTGGACAAAGGAGGGAGAGGAAATTAAATACATAAATAAAAAGAGAAAAAAAAATCTCCGATAAACGTTGGGGTGGAAATGTCATACTGCCGCAACGACCAAATCTGGTTTTATGTGCATGAATACTCAATAGAAGTCAACACTATGTACGTTACAGCTTTAATGGTACAAAGCTGCGACCTTCTCCCTCCACATCCCCCCGCCCTAACAGACACACACTCACATGTGAACCAAATAATGCACCGGGGGGCTTTGTTTAAAAAGGGAATTCCTCTTTCGCCAAACGGGGAAACAGAATCTTCAGCCTATAGCGTAGAGGGCTGGATTAGTTTTACGACATTTTGGCGGACGTTATCTGCAGGCTACGAGATCTATTGATGAATTTTTGTGGAAAACGCATTTTATAGGTTAAGACTTAACGGTGATTTGCCCCCGACTTGAAAGCGTTACCACGTGTTTTCGCCTAGCGTGTCGTCGGTTTTTTCTTGACAATTATTGGCCGATCTCTGACCATGTGAAACAGAATTAGGGTACATGGCGTAAACATGATCGGCTAAGTGGTTCCTGTTAAGTATTGCGTAACTAAATAAGTTGTGGATATACACCTCATCGCAGCGACGAACCATCAGAGCAACGGAGAAGAGATCAGACTCAGGAGACTTGATAGATCTAATCGTCGTCAATTGGTAAGACACTGAAGAAAGACTTACAGAAGCCTGACTTTTTAGTCTTCATTCGAAAAGAAGCTTATCCTTGCCCTCATAATACTTTTTTTTTTTTAATTTTCCTAAATATTTCACTTCTTGTATATTCTTTTTTTTATCTACTTTTTTTATATCATAATTATTTTACTTTTATTCCTTCTCTTTTCCTCCTCCTCTCCACCCATCTTCCTATCTTCTTCAACTAATAAACTATCCAATTCGTATTGTCCTCTTTCAGTCTCTGTCGAGTTCAACGCACTTTTATTGGTAGTATTACGTCATCCTTTCTTGTGCAATCTTCCCCCACAGCTTATCGGTCGTGCCGAATAATCGGTCATTGGCAATGTACCGTTACGTAATGCATGTTATGCAGATATGAATGGGTGCTCCCAATTTACAATTCTATCGGAGATTGACTTTTTGGAAGAGGCCCAAGCCTGTGATAACGTCCTCTTTCTATAAATCTGTCTCTGTGCCCAGATATGACTGTCGCCTAGTACACGTAATTAACCAGCAATTTAGTGCCAACCTTTTTTTAAAGATATCCTGCATGGACACTGTATACAAAAACCAAACATCGTTAAAGGGCTCTGATTGTATTCAATGATAAGAGTTGGGCTTTTAGCATGTCATGTAGATGTATCCTGTAAGTGTGAATAAAAGAGAAAGGTTATTAGGAACAGACATGAGAGAGACAAAGACAAAATGACGTTAATGTTTCGGCCAAATGCCTTCCTCAGGACAGATACAACAAAGTAAAGAAGCTCTGACTCTAACCCAACTAAAATATGCCATATCTTGAAAATGTACGTGTTCTTATACCAGATAAATCAGATTTCAGCACTGACATATTATACCAGAAACCCGAAATTCTGGCTTTTGTCAGTTAACTGAAATCTGATTTATCTGGCATAAGAACAGGCAAATCTTGAAGATTTTGGTGTTCTTGGTGGTGAGTTCGTTGGTCTTCTGGCGATTTTCACTTTTTTTCTTTAACTACTCGTATCATACCAACACATTTTTATTTTATACCACTACAAGTAAGTTCGCACATCTTGGGATCCTTCTTTCTCTTAGTGTAGTCTAGTGTAGCTCCACTCTCGATCGAGTCGATTTGAGCATAATATTACACCCCCTTTAGTAATGATAAAGAGCCGTTGTCAGGTGCATTGATAGGCCCATAATGCACGCTTGCATATTGTCACCGTAGCAACCAGAGAGGCCTTGAACTTTCGTGACGTTTTACAGTGACGACATAATTAGACGCGCAAGAATACAATCAAATGTTTTGTCTAATTATGTCTTTTTTTAAATTTAAGGGTTCAATTAAATATTTGCACAGTTTCTGAAAATATTCCAGATCAACCTTTGCTGACTGTAACTGTAATTGTTTTAACGGGGGTGTAATAAAATAATTCTTAAAATCGTTTTCGACACTAGTTCTTGATAGAAGCACTCCTAAAGTCGTGCTATGGTCAAGAACTACTCGATGCCAAAAACCTATACAAGTTCAAAAATTGTATAATACCACACCACAACGTTCCACAAGGTGCGCATTGTTTGTATTTCAATAATTCCAGTTATGACAAAGTTAATGGTGACTTGATTTTTTTTTTAAACAAGTCATAATGTTATGTTATAAAGTAATAAATAAATCAACTGCTAGTTTGATTTTAAAGTCACTTTCAATCGCTTTTTCTGGTTTAAAGCAAAGGGGCTACATCATCAGTACACCACTCTAGAATGGGGCCACTTTCCCGCCCTTGGCACAAACCCATTTGTCACCCTGCAGCTATTGTTCTGTTTCTTTCCCCTACTAAGAAGACAAGAGTCTTATTTTTATTTTTGTCACCCGCACTCCTCCCCCTCCTCATCCACTCCGCCCAAATCTTGTTACACCGGGACACAATTCCACACTCAAGGACCCACTTTGTTTCGCTGCCGGAAGTATTTCTGTTGATGTCGACGCTGACCTAAACACGCCAAGAACATTTTAGTATAGACTTTTCCGCAGTAGTTATCTAAAAAAAATAGTGCCAGGCTCTATATATCAATAAATATATCTACCGATCTATCTATCTATGTATCTATCTATCTATCTATCTATCTATCTATCTATCTATCTATCTATCTATCTATCTATCTATTTATCTATCTGTCTGTCTGTCTGTCTGTCTGTCTGTCAATCTATGTCTCTTTATCTATCATCTATCTATCTATCTATCTGTCTGTCTGTCTGTCTGTCTGTCTATCTATCTCTCTATCTATACATCTGTCTGTCTATCTATCATCTATCTATCTGTCTGTCTGTCTATCTGGCTATCTATCTATCTATCTACCTCTCTTATCTATCTCTCTCTATCTATCAGTCTATCTATCTGTCTGTCTGTCCTGTCTATCTATCTCTCTATCCATACACGACGACGTTTGTAACATGCATGCCACAGGACAGTAAAAAGAAAATTGAGGCTATAAACTAAATTTTTTATAAATTTTTTTAGTAATGGAATATTTTTACAGGCATTTTTACATAGATATGATTGACCAGTCTGACATAATATAATTATGAGAGTATTTGATGGAAATGAAATGGGAGAGAGGAGGGGGAGGGGAGGGATTGTGGGATTGTTTTGGGTTTGTCATTACTGTTTGATGATTTGATGACACATGTCGGATTATCTGTCTTTTTGTGCGCATGTGTTTGTTGTTAACGCACGCACGTGTGTGTGTGTGTGTTTGTGCGTGTGTGTGTGTTTGTGTGTGTGTGTGTGTTTGTGTGTATTTGTGTGTGTGTGTGTGTGTGTATGTGTTAATCTCTTTATATGTGTGTGTTTATGTGTGTGTGTCTGTATGTGTTGATGTCTTTATATGTGTGTGTGTGTGTGTGTGTGTGTGTATGTGTTAATCTCTTTATATGTGTGTGTTTATGTGTGTGTGTGTGTGTGTGTGTGTGTGTATAATATGTGTTAATGTGTGTATTTATGTATTTGTATATTTATGATACAGGGTGAAAGCAGCATACAAGAACATATCCGTGAACAAGGATATGACTGCTGAGGAGGTTATCCAACTGGCCATCCGAAGATTTGGAGCAGAGGTAGGTGAAAAAACAGATGAAACAGATGCTTTTACTGTAGACAGACACGTTTTCCCCCGAATCATTCACAGACTTTCTTATCTTCCTGCTCTCACTCTCTTCATTAAACCTTTCACACGTGCACAGGGTCTGATTCTAATGGAAATGAAACATGAAAACTCTTCTAGTAGTAGTAGTTTCGTGCAGCGATGTAGTTCACCCCTGTACCTCTCTTCACCCAATTATGGAATGTATCGTTACAGGTCTGGACCGAACGGAAACCGCCGTACAAACTCTTCTGAATTTGCTTGTTCTTATGCCGGATCAATCAGATTTCAGTGAAGACTGAATGAATTTCAGACTAATGGCATATGTCCGTTCACTGAAATCTGAATTATTTGGTATAAGAGCACGTAAATTTTGAACATTTTCTATGTTGTGTTTGGAAAGAATCTGAACCTGTTGTTTGACATCAGTGTCTAAGTCAAACATAATATGCAAAATCTTTTAGATCTACGTGTTCTTATACCAGAAAATTAGATTTCTGGGAACTGACATATATATATATATATATATGCTAAAAGCCGTAATTATAAAACGATATCTTATATTTTATGCTCTCCCAAACGAAAGCATCTCTCTTGTACTTCGGTGCTGCTTGGCCTAGTGGATAGGCAGTCGGCCTTGTGACTGAAAGGTACCTTGTCGAATCTGGCATGTGATGGCACAA
This sequence comes from Melibe leonina, assembly GCA_031471865.1. Lineage (NCBI taxonomy): Eukaryota > Metazoa > Mollusca > Gastropoda > Nudibranchia > Dendronotidae > Melibe > Melibe leonina. The sequence continues at coordinate 662 of JAUEKZ010179798.1, read as the reverse complement.
AGTTGAGTCCTTGGAAAAGGCTCTATCTATACTCACATTTTCTTAACCGACTCCAGGTGTAAAATGAGTACCTGACCAAAAACAATGCTGTCCATGTCTGAATATAAATGTACAAGGGCCTAACAGGCAGCATGTCTGGTCCTGTATGTTGAATGTTGCTGTCGGTCAGAGACCCCTTGTAAAGCACTTTGAGCATGTCTGGTCCTGTATGTTGAATGTTGCTGTCGGTCAGAGACCCCTTGTAAAGCACTTTGAGCATGTCTGGTCCTGTATGTTGAATGTTGCTGTCGGTCAGGGACCCCTTGTCAAGCACTTTGAGCACCTAAGTGGATAATGGGATGTATAAAAACTAAATTTTTAAATTATCTTGCTTTGTCTTACTTTGTGCTAGGACAAAGATCCGGAGAACTTTGACCTGATCGAGGTGCTGTTGGACAAAGGAGTGACAGAGAGGAAGGTGGAACGGGCGGCCAAGCCCTGGCAGATTATGCTGCAAAGTCAGAAGGTGAGACGGGAGGGGGGAGACTGGTGGGGAGGGGGGAGACGGGAGACTGGTGGGGAGACGGGAGGAGGCAGAATGATAGGGAGACAGGAGGAGGCAGAATGATAGGGAGACAGGAGGAGGGAGATTGATAGGGAGACGGGGGGGGGGGGGGGGCAGA
>JAUEKZ010179787.1:0-13831 GCA_031471865.1 Melibe leonina | reverse complement strand
AGGATAGAGTTAAATGGAAGGAGCTTGTCTGTGGCCTATACCCTGCCAGGGGTGGAAGGCTATGATGATGATGAATTGCTTACATGACAGCCAACAATGACAGCATGGGTTCCACGGTCGTATGCTCAAAACTAAAACAGAATAAACAAGAAAGGGCAGATGTATCAGTTAAAACAAAACACCTGGTTGAAAAGAAAAAGGCGAAAAGTGAAAACTGGGGGGAAAAGAATCCTGTAGTAATACTGTTTCAGTGAGTTCACATTTTTTTCTGATGCAATCTTTATTCTTGAACAAAGAGCAGTGGCAAAACATTGTAATTGTAAATGGACACAATAATGATTGACACATGAAAAAATACCTTACTGAACTAACAAGCCATAAGAAGTGGACACAATGACAAATGCAAGGGTACTCAAAATGAGCAAATAATGGAAGCACATATGTATGACAATCAATCCACTGATTTTATGTTTGTTTCCATGAGATCCAATTCTATGACAAAAAAACAAAAAAAGGAAAGGAACTGCAAAACCCCTGGTTTTAAATTCAATGGCAATACATATTAATATCATAAAATAACAGTAACCCCTAAAAAAGAGAGTGGACAAGAAAGAGTTGAAGTAAAAAATAAGATTTCTTGTAATGTGATGACAGATAATAGAGAGAGAAAGAAAGAAAGAGAGAGAAGAGAGAGAGAGAGGGGAGCGGGAGTAAAAAAAACCAAAGCAAAAAAAATAATTTTTTAATTGAAACTGCACTACTGCTATGCTTCATGAAAGCACATTTTCTCCCTGCATGAATGGAAACAATGGTAGTACAGCATTTCAATTCATAATTGGGGGAGTAAGTATTAAGTGAAGACCATATCAGAAAAAGCCAACCTTTCTACATTTGTTTGTTTGTTAGTTTATTGAGAGTTTTAGGGCGCTGTCAACTGCTATGGCCAGAGTTAAGTAAGTAAGATATCGGCTAGTTAAAAGAATAGCCAGATTTTGACCCTGCCATGATTTACAATGAAAAAAACAATCATCTCTCAAAAAAAGGTGACAAAGAGGTGATTTACAGGGAAAAACATATCACCTCTCACAATCACAAAGCAGGACACACAAACAGATGATGGCTACCACCCATATCACACACTATTATGGTGCATGGAGACCCAGGATATTCTACCGCCTTTTATGCAAGAGACCCTGTAGTTAGGTACCATTGTGCAAAACATGGGGGATGACCATAAGTCTGTTGGAACGACAGGCAGGACAAAGACTGAGCTAACAGATACAAAAAAGCTGTGTGTGTGTATGCTAGTTAAGGGAGCACTGGAGAGAGTGCTGGAAAAAGCAAAATGAAAAGATAAAGCCAAAAAATAAGAAACAGAAGTAGGGCCCGCCAACTGTCCGTGTTTCCACATTTGAATTAAGCTTTTTTTCTTAATGCCACAAACCTTTGCTGCCATTGTAAGGATATTTTGTTAAAACAACAGATGTATATGCAGAAATATACAACATATAAGAAAGAGGAAAGTTATTCAAACTCAAACACACCTGACCAACATCCCTTCCCATATCTCTTGCACACAGCAACCTATGGTACACCTGGGCATGGATCTTCTACTCTTATTTGTGCACACTTTGTTTATTGTTTGTTTGTTGAGTTTTAGGGCACTTGCAACTGCTATGGTCATATAAGTGCCCAGAGGTAAGTAAACCTGTAAACAAATAAACATTAAATTGAAAACTAAATGAATCAGATGATCCCAGACGAACTTTGGACCAAGGTCATTATCATCATAATACATTATGCTAAATTAAAAATTCTACATCATTTTCCTTTTCTCATTATGAACCAGTATTTTCTCTTCCTTATACTAAGAAGATTATTCCTTATCAAAATGATTTATCGTGTTAGATTTTACTTAAAAAGCAAAGAATATTATTATTATGAAATTGGTGCATACATAGAAAAATTTGAAAAGATCACAAATTATAAAATTTATTGTCAATGCTGTTTGTCACTATTTGATTTTTAAAAATAAAGATTTATTTTTCGACTGTATTCTAAAAGTTGGACCTTTTCACAGTCAAGTCTTTCAACCAGACCTCATTCTGAACAGCTGATAATCATTGACCCTTTAACAAACGGTTTCCAGTACAAAAATAGCACAGAGTGTAGAGACAGAGAGGACTGAGGTGCCTCCATGAAAGAGAAAAATACACAGTGATGTCAAAGCTTAACTAAAACAATCTGTCATGCTTTACTGCTATACTATGACAATAAAAATATACAACCTAAAGATACCGGTTGGTACTCAACAGTTCTAATGGAGATAAAAACCTGAGTTCACAGTTTAAAGCAAACATGAAGGAGGCAAGGGAAGCCACTGTTATAAATCAGAGCATAGCAAATCCTTTTTTTTTTTAATCTAAAAGGTAAAAACAATTAGAGCACAAGTACAAGTAAAAGCAGGTAAAAGAATGCAATAAAGTAAATTACTAACACAATAAAACAAAGTCCTTACTGAAAATACAAGATGTCTTCTTTAATTCAGGAGAAAAATCAATGGCATTTAAAAAACAGTCCTTTTGAATCAGGTTGTTTTTGTTTTGTTTATTTTTTTTTTTAAATGATATCAATGGTTGCAAACACAGAATAATGGACAGACTTTGATGGTAGAATTTGCACAGACAAAAATTATAATAAAATCAGAAAACCTGTTACCATGATAAAATCAGATATACATGGTACCCTATTATGAATTCTTTTTGCATGCCATAGATTTTTATTTTCAATTCTTTAATTTATCCTGTAGATACTCTAAAATAAAAATGTGATATTTGGTATTGGTTGATGTATTGGTTTATAAGGAGTTTGTTGAGTTCAAACTCTTGAGTTCCAAACTTATAAATGTCAGTGAGCAATAATTTAATACAATATCTTCCACATCGTATTAAACTTCATGATGATATTTAAATCTTCCTTCGATTACAGTCTACTGACACATATTCCATGTCCTTGTTGGGACACAGATATATGGACGATATAAAAAAAAACAACGACTATTGGGAAATCATGAGGCTGTAGGAGAAGTAGAGCAGGAGAGAAGTGGTTGTACAGTTTCAACTTGTTTTAATTTCAACTCTTAGTGGTTGTACATCTCGATTGGTATGATAGACCTCTGTGAGTGTGTGCTCATAACGAGCAGAGAGCGGTATGTCATGTGCATAAATTTGGTCAGTCATAGCAATGGGAGTGAAAAGAAAAGGATGAGGAATATGTGAAAGTAGATGAGAAATATGTGAAGCCTGTGCAAAGAAAATGGAGGGAACAGGTCATAACATTGGGTTCATGCAAAACCATTAGGGCGAGGAATAGATGGACTAGGAATCTTGCTAGACAACAGAGAAACAAAAGCATGATTTATTTATTTTGCATATCACAGTAATAAAAAAATATATATATTTAAAAAATTTAAGAAGCATAAGAGCTACGGTACATAAATGGAAATCACTGAATGCAGGCAGCTTACATATCCATTCCAGATTTTAATTCCAAGTGTCAATGTCAATAAATAGATGCATACAAATTACAATTAGAAAAGCAGTACACAAAAACAATGCTGGCATCAGTTTCAATCCAAAACTGTTCTTTACTGTTTACTAAAATGAGGAAAAGCTCCACTGAGGTAGTGAGGAGACACATCCATCAATTGATGTGTCAATATCACATTAAAAAAAAAGAGTAAAATCATCATACAGAGCTGCTCAGATTGAAGTTGAAGAAAAGTAGAATTTCCGAAGCCAAATTTGAAATGCTTTGAAAAAAAGCAAAAAATTATTTGTCTCTGAGCCATTGACAAATCATGATTGAAAAAAATTAAACCACTGATAATCTTACATTGCCATGGTTCAAGTTTTGTGAAATTTAGGTTTTAATACAGTATATACTTTTTATTAAGTTTAAAAAGGAAGCAGCTGAATTCAGCTGATTTTTATTACCACATACATCATTTATTCATGAACATTGTACACACAGATAAAGTTATCTCTGAATTCGTAGACTCCTTTCAATAAAAGTGATGCATAACTTGAATGCAACAAACCTACAAAGCTGACTAGACTAGTACCAATTCGCTTAATTCACTCTACCTATTGAGTTCCCCACCACAAAGAGGATTTGTGAAAAGTTAATAATCTCTCCCTAATATACTAATGCTAAAAAAAATTGATAAAATAAGTCACAGCAAATTATTAGTGTTGGTGCTAAAATAACTATGAATAAAAAATATCCTTTCAGACACACAGTTGTACTTTTTTTGCACCTTCTACTTCCAATTCAAATAGAATAGATCAATACTTTCAAGTTTATCAATAAAAATACCAACGGTTGGATAACTGAATACACTGTCACTGATTAATTTATCTCTGGCTGCCGTTAAGAGAGAGCCTGGCTGCAGTCTGGAATCCCAGTACGTAAACACTGTGTGTTTCATTTGATTAATTATAAATGGTTGAAGAGGCATTTCAATAGGAATAAAATTTAACCCTTTCACTGCTAAGGACAGCAAAATCTTCAAGACTTGCCTGTTATTATAAAGGCTTTTGGCATACATCAGTTCACTGAAATCTGATTTATCTGGTTTAAGAACATATATATTTTCAAGATTTTGCATATCTTAGTTGGGTTAGAATCAGACCTCGCTGTTAAAGGGTTAAGATGTCACTCCTCAGTATCTATAATCAATATCAGCGGCTATTGTCAACAGTGTTGATGAAAATCATCAAACAATATTTGGGCTGAAAACACCAATAGCTCCCTTTGAAATGGTGCTGCTTTTAAAGAGAATAATTGGTGGTATTTGACAAACGAACTAAAAGATTTGTAATTGAATTTTTACCGAATACTATGACACTGAAGTTTTCTCTGAAAATTGTTTATTAATATCTTCACTACTGTCCATAGAGGATAGAGAGCTGTCTTGAGAATTTGAAAATGTTGCTTCATCACACATGGTGCTGTCTCCACCTAGTGAAACAGTATATGAATCAGCTGGCTGGACATTTTTACCATTTTCAGATGCTGGTGCATTATCAACCTTTGGTGGTGTAACAAGTGATGAGACCCTGGATGATGACAATTTAAGCATGAAGGGTTCACTAGGTTCTGGTGTGGGCACTGACTCAAGGCAAGATTCTGTCCAACTGGAAAATTTATCTGGGAAATCTGAGTGATCAGATGCAATGTGCTGTTGCTCTGATATGCAATCTTGACTCTCTTCATTGAGAATATCAGAATAAACATCACTATCTTCAATCTCTTTATTTTCATATAAATCAGATTCATTAAAAACAATTTCTTTCTCTTCCTCATGGATCTCAGAAAGGAGAAAATCATCATTTCTAGCCTCTAACTCCATGTTTTGTGGCAGCTTGGAATAACTTGACACAGGGGGTGTCTCAGATTTTGCCAAAGCTTCACCACTACATTCCTCATGTATCAAGCTTTCAGAACTGTTGCTTTCAGTTGATATAAAAGTGGGCGATAAAAATGTCTGAAGAGGTTGCAAAGGATTGACTGAGCTGTGAGAGAGGGATGAGGACTGAGGACTTGAGATCTGTTCCCCAAGCCCTATAGGCTGAGCGGTAATAGTGGTTCTCGGTGTTACAAGAGAACTGGTGATATCAGGACAGTGGGAAATACTCTCAGCCTTGGGCACCTTATCAGACTTCTTCTCTTCTTTTTTTGGCATGACCTGTTTAAAAAAAAACAAATAGAATATTTTTCAACAATAATAAAATTTCAGGGTCGTTACACTGTGTTACCATACAACAGATATATAGGGTAAAAGTACAGAGAATTATTTATTCTTTTTTTACTCCCCCCCCCCCCCCTCTCCAAAAAAAAAAAAACAAGAAAAAAAAGAGGAAAGATTAAATAGGGTGCTGACACAAAAAAAAGCCCTATTTCTAAATATCTTTTACAATATAAACAAACAACACAAACAAAAATAGATTAACAAAACAAATTAATAGAAAGAACCAATGTCAAGTCCATTAGATTTAGTGACCTTGTTTGCCTTTGCATTTTATTTTTTTTTAAACACTCACCTGGGAGTTACCAACCATGACTGCAGACTTTGAATCCTTTTCCCCTTGAGTGATGAGGTGTTGTGCCCACCCAAGCAATATAATGCTGTTGAGAACTTTGGTTGTGAAGAGACTGGAAGTGGATTTGCATTGAAAATAAAACTATGGCAATTCATCTGGCAGTTTTTCATGATGTGGCAGGATTTATATTTGCCTTACAAGAACAATTCAATGAAAAATGGTTTTCTATTTTGGTTGAATACCAATGAGAAAACACTGAAAAATTAACAGAACTATCCTTCAATAAAAATTAAAACAAAATATGCACTTCAGCACTGCCAGCCATTACAGTAGTAATGCTGACTGGCATCTTGCAATGAGGACATACAGAGACAATCAAGAGTAATAAAACTTACCAGAGATATAACATTCCTATCAGCAGCCAGGAAACCATGCCCGTAATCTCAAATGACTTTCTGCACACCATGTAGAGAAGACATGTCAGTGGGATTGGAGTGAAGCCCATCCGACGACAAACTTGATCACTAAAGTCAGTAAAGGCCTGGAGAGAAATATAACACCCCAGAAACAAGATACAAATTAGCAAATTTGTATTCCTACTGATATATAATGTAAATCACTATGCAAAGGTAAGCAATTTTTTCTATTTAAAAAGCAGCTAAAGAGAAAGAAGATAACCTTTATTATAGAAATTTAAAGAACAAAATACGAAGAATTAGTGTTGATGAAGAGATGAAAAGCTGATGACTAAAAGCTGTAACCAACAAACCAGTAATACCAGTTTAATAAATAAGGCTCAAAAGATAATGAATAAATAATTTGCTTGCTTCATGTGTCCCCTCCTCAAAACAGACAGGGTAGATGAAATGCATTTGAACACCAGGAGAACACTGACATAAAGTATATATTCTACAGTAGTTCACTCCATTTTGTTTAATGCTCTGCTCTTTTTCTTAGATGTAAGTGTGACTTATTGTTTAAGGAGCTACTTACATGTTTCTTTTGACTGGATGCAATGTCTTGTGCCAGTCCTATGGCAAAGTCACTATAATACTGACAAAATAAAAAAATATTGATCAATATATGCACATTCAGTGATCTATTACATGATAACTTTTATTCTTGTATCAATTTTTAAAAATGATGGATGCCCTTTAAAAGCACCAGGATGTTATTTTAACTGCATTTTTCTTGAAATAACAAATGACTTACCTCTCAGCCAAATAAAGGACCTCTTTTTCACTGAGATCTAGCCTGATGACTGACAAATGGTAGTAAAGCTTCTTTGTTGATTCTAGATAAAGTCTTATCAAAATAGTCTCTGTTTTATCCATTGCAGTGCAATCTGCAAGAAGTCCCCACTTTTGAAGTCATCTTCCACATGAAGCCAACACAACTCAGAGGCCCCAATTTTTATTTTATTTTAATTGAATAGGCATGTTTATTTCTAATTCAGTCATCAGCATCCACGCTATTTTGCTTAAAGTCTACACCATGCCACAATTAACCCTTTCACAGCATGGTCTGATCTGATTCTAACCCAGCAAAAATATGCAAAGCTTGAAAATGTACGTATTCTTACACCAGAATAAATCAGATTTCAGTGAACTGACATATGCCAAAAGCATGATTTCAGGCTTTTGGCATATGTCAGATCATTGAAATCTGATTTATCTGGTATAAGAACAGGCAAATCTTAAAGATTTTGGTGTCATTAGCAGTGAAAGGGTTGAGTAAAGAGACAGCCTATGATTTCATCTATTTTAGGTTTGTCCTCTAAAATGGATAAGACAATAATGTCCCATGGTGTTGACTTTATCTGGATTGCAAAGTATTTGATCTTTTTCCTTACCTTTGAAAAATATAAATAAGACAAATTCCTGTTTTAATGTAGATACATTATTTTGATCAATAATTCATCACTTCCATTCATAAATAAGTATCTTCTTACTTTTGGAGAAAACTCATTGATTTTTGTAATAAATGAATGCTTGATCCAATCCACAATAACTTCAGCTCCAAGAACAATGAGAGCATCGACAAGGTATATCAGGGCTTTGTCTACAAGAAACAAACAAAACACATAAACCTCAATCAGAATAAAATGGCAGAAATCCCTGGCGTTTCCTCTCAAATTTGAAATCTTGACTTTCAAAATGTTTCACTTTCTGATACAAAAAATAACTAATAAAAGCAAATGAGGGAATATTCAAAATACTCAAATTGCAATCAATTGTTTTTGTTCAGTAATGTAGATCACACATTCTCAAAAAGTAAATTTATAAGTATAAGGCATGGGAGAAAAAATGGGAAAGAACAAAAACAAAAAAAGACTTAAACAAGACATGCAATACTCTACCTATAATGTTACCCCTAAAAAAACATTTTTTAAAGTTCCATAGGCAAACACTGATTAGCTTTTTTTAACTTCTGGTATCATATTCATCATACCTCTCAACCAGTTCTTTTCCATCAAATTATGGATGAAGACAAACATCAACAGGACAAAATAGTGGAATCTCTCTTTCACATCTCCATATGTAATCTGGCACAGAGTATTCTTATCCAGACGTTTGAATAGATTTGCCTTGATCTCAATGAACTGCAATGAAGACAACAGGTAAAACCAAACCTTACAGCTCAATGAAAAAAAAAAAAGAAATGATAAACTATAATAGGATGAAGCTCTTTAACATTGAAAATGTAATCATTGTTAACAATAATGACAAATGATAAAAAAGGACTCGAAAGTATACCCAAATTTCATCAACGGTGAACACATCGCTCTAACTCTGGCCTGGTACGCTTCATCATATAACTTTAAGAAAGACCTTATAAGTATAAGTTATTGCATTAAATAAAACACGAAAAAAATATTAAAAACAGTTTAAGAGTTAAAGAGGTCTGTAATCGACCATGTTGAAATGCGCACTGACAGTTTTACTCAGCCCAGCCAAGTCAGTCAATTAATTTGAAGAAGAAGAAGAAGAGATTGCCTGCAGTCAAGAAAACATTTAAGTTAAATTTGTTTTGATATGAAATGGCATGTGCCAGAACGTTTGTTTTCGTTATGTTTGCATATGAATGGGGTTTAATCTCTTTTTACCATGCAACAAGTGCCTGATGATATCCACAGCAATGTTTTTCAAATATATATTTTATATTTGATAAGGGGGTGAATATGTGGCTATCAATCACAGAACATTTAATTAATGGTCAATGTGAAATCCAAACAGTATGTTGATATTCCCTTCACTGCCCTGATCTCTTCCTAATTCCCAGCAGGAATCCCAGTGTTTCCCAAAATCTCATGCTTCATGCAGGAAAATGGTATAATGATAATACATTTTTTTTGGTTTCAACCATGCACAATCAATACGAAGGAGAAAATGCTAAATACTTACATTATTGGAGAGCATAATAGTCAAAAGGTTTTTGTTCTGAGAGTTGAAAGCAACATTGAGTGTTATTGCCTGGATAAGAATCAAAGTTGTGTGGATTACTGATATTATTGTTAAGGATAAAACAGCTCTCACTCAAATCTTTTTTTTCTGTAAACTCCATTTGAAACAAATTTGAGACAAAGAAAAATGCACTTAATGATATGTTTGTTTTATAATTCAAATTCTTCACCACAAAGCATATCAATTCTTTCAATCTAAAGTTATTTTTTCAGTAAAATAGTTGTATTTGATAAGATCTGAGGGCTATAAATAAAAAGTTGATCTTCAATCAGATGGCTATGGAACAAACGAATTTACCATAAATAAACAACCAGATCATGGCTCACTTTTCCCTGCTTAATTGCACTTCGGTGTTTTTAGAGAATGAATGATGATGAGACAATATAAATGGGAAATAGAGGGAGTAATCCATAATTATGTACACTTTTCTTTCAAAGGATACCAACGTAAGCTATGGCAAACATCAAATGGAAAATGGTCCCAAAATGTTCTCTCCTGCGGCCCCTTGGCTCTACAGCTGTCCAATACAAACTGTCCAGTACATCTTGGCCAAAACCAGACACCAACTTGTCCATGACCTTGAAAAAAAGAGACCATAACATGCATTTTCATAATGAGCTTGAAAAGAAAGATAAGACAGGAAAAAAAATATTTAAAAATTTTCATACCATAATATTAATAGTAAATTTGGTAATATCACCCTTAACAAAAATTAAAAGTAGAGACATTATGAATCAAGGATCAATTTATTGAATGAATAAGTGGACTCACATCTAGCATGTTGTAGATCACATAGAACTTGATGATGGATTGGACACGAACTATATGGTACACCATAGAGGTATCAATGTATGATGTAATGAAGCAACTGATGATGAGAATCAATCCTTTAAGAAGATCACAAATCTGAGCCGGATTCAGAACTGCTTTTTTCCTATTTATGGATATAAATAGTAAAAGGTAAAATGATTTTTAATAACTGTTGATATAAAACATTTATAAAATAAAGACTAGCCGTGAGGCCTCTATTAAAATCATGCTGCATGTAGTTACAAATAATTTGCTTATTCCAATCTGGCAATTTTCACTTGAGGTAGACTGCTTCCACAAAAAATTCTAAGTATAACACATTTCACATTCATTAAAACATGTTTATACACATGCTAAGTAATAGAACAAAGAGCAAACAAATTTCGTCATTATGCATGGAAATAATTTTTTTTCAATTCATCATTAATGTTGACAGCATTATATTTTGAAAATTCCTGAAACTAATCTTATTCTTATTGAATATTTCATGATGATTAGAAATATAATTTTTCAAGCGAGACAAATTCTTTAACCCTTTCACAGCGAAGTCTGATTCTTATCAAACAGCATCTACAAAATATTCACGTTTCCTTTGTTCTTATACTAGATAAATAAGATTTCAGTGGACAGTCAGACTGAATTTCAGCTCTTGGCATATGTCTGTCCTCTGAAATCTTTTATCTGGAATGAGAACAGGCAAATTTTAAATATTTTTATATCTGTGACTCATTTATATATATTGCATAAGATATTATGGTCGTTGATTGATATAATCATAACTGTTCAGAATATAAATTACCTGAAAAGTAAGGCAGCACATGGGTAAGTCAATACATGAAACAAGGCCACAATAATTCTTAGGGGTAGAAATGTCATGATGTTCAGGATGGAGTCCAGGCACTGAAGTATTCCAAAAGCACAAAACTGTAAAATAAAAAAATATCACAAGTAAAGAGACCCAGTTTGAAGTATTAATCAAAGCATTATCCTTTACTTTTCTTTAAATACACGCATCTTTGCCATCCAAAAAATTAAAACAAAAATCTTTTTTAAAAAAACAATAGCAAAAAGGTACCTTCTCAAGACTTTTTGGAGTGTTCACTGATGTATAAATCCTATCCCGACGTTGAACAAATTCTGAGGCATTTCCTTCAAGTTTGTAACTTCTTGTAAGCTCTGATTTGAAATAGCTGAACATAGATGGACCTGTAGATAAAAAAAAAATTCAGACTGTTTATCATTTCGAGTGCAATAATTTGGCTGAGAAAGAAAAAGCGTGTTTGCAACTTTCAAACCCACCATATATGGTAAGTCTCTTAATCAAAATCATTTTCAAAACAATAGTATACATTTGTTCCATTTTACAAATGTGTAGTATGCAGATCAATTTTTGTCCAAGAATAGTAAGAAGAAACGTTCACAACAACTCGTCTCAATAGAGCTATTCAATCAGGATACTCTTTAATGCCTTACCCTATCATCATTATTCAAATCAAGGTACATTCAAACCTTGCTCTATACTGCCAAATATTGTGCCACCATTCTCACCTACTGCCAGATTTTTGGCTGTGGAATGGAAAAGCCATTATCTAAAAACACTTTAAAAACCTTGTAATTTATAAAGTCATTTGAAATGTACCAAACAACATATCTGTTACAGTCATGACTTGATAAATGTAATTAATTTTCTTCGCCCAGAATGCGAGACTGGTGAAAATTCCGCTCAAAATAGCTAAAAAAAATAATTAAAAAATGACAGAATATGACCAAACGCTTCTTTATGCTTAGCAACAACAATGATGAGCGCACATGTCCAGGAAGGTTAACTCTGGTTACTTTTTTAAACCTATAGAGTCTAATTTGTAACCAAAAATGCCATCGCAATAATGGGTCGAGTGACAGCAATCAGACTAGACCGTCTACTTCTGTGTCACATTAATGCATCATGAGACAGCAAAGTGTTAATATCAGCTTGTTCTAATGAAAGAACTGATCAACATAATGGTAGTCTACACTCCATCAGGTTAAGTCTTCTTAGAGTCTTAGAGATAAGATACACTGTCTTACAAATTTAGATAGGTTGCCAATGACATAGTTTTCATAGTTAAAATGTGCTCCTTCACTTAACAGTTGCTTTTATTAATCAGTAAATTTTGCTTTACAAAGATTCATGAAGAGAAGTTTACCTTTGTCTGTTTTCTTTTCCATTTTAGTTGTAGCCCCTTGCACTTGGTCGTCAGTTTCTTTTGATCCAGGTGTTGTTAGATCATTCGGGTCTGATTCGAAATGCCTTGATCTATGATGCAACCCAGTACCAGATCGGTTACTAAACGATCTAATCGGCGAATTCTTATCAATGAGAAAAGAGCTCATTGCATTCTTATTCATGTAGATAAGAGCCTTCAAAATATCGGGAGGACAATAATGACAATAGGTAATGTTAATAATCTCTCACGTATCCTGACCAGTGACCAGCAGCAGCAGTTCACAAACACCGATGACTAGTCCTTCGAACGACAATAAATTGTATACATGTATCGATACACTCATTTCACTCAATGTCCAATGACCAAAGACATCTTTATCTTTATAATCAGATAATGGGCCATAGGCATTGAGTAATTTGATTATAAATGCAATATGATTTTCGTTGAAAAATGGCTGTATGTAAATTCATATTATCCACTCGAAATAAATCTAGACTAGATACTAGATACCCTATAGACTACAACCACAAGGTGTTCCTGTGCCATTGTTGCTGTGACAAATGATGCGACCGTCAGAAGATTTTAAACACTATCTACATAAAATGCAACTCCCCCCCCCCCCCAAATACAACAAAGAAATGAAAACTGCAGTCATTGAAGAAAATAATTTGCTGAAACGTAAAAATTAATTAACATAGCTTCAAGAAAATCATTCGAATGTATGGTCTATCAATATGTCAGAAATCAATAGTGTATCCAGTTTTGTTATGACTCCATCGCTGTTTATTGTCAAGAAGTTTTGATATTTAAAATTTCGACAAGTTATCAAAATTTTCATTATTACATACAAATAACTCCCATTTTTTTGGCAGTTTTGATAAATTTGAATGCGTCATAAACGTCTAGAGACTAAGACATAAACTCGGCTAGTAATCGATTACCTACCAATCAGCTGTTTTCCAAATCTCATTGTTACATAGGGCGAAAAGACTAATCCACACAAAATCAAGGGAGCTAACCTCTTTGCATTGTTATTATTTGTAAAACTGTGTCAATACAAACAATTAGTAGATGCGAACAATACTACAGTACACCTGACCACTTTACATATTATAGTTTACGGTTATCAGTTTCATTAACGAAATTAGAGAGAGAGAGAGCAGGTGGCTGGGGATGAGGGGGGGGGGGGGGGTAAAGTACTGGTTGTACCATATTGTAAGGCTGGTGTGGGAGGCATGTAGCATTG
>JAUEKZ010179776.1:0-13831 GCA_031471865.1 Melibe leonina | reverse complement strand
CGAGCTGGTTTACAAAGCCTAAGCCTTACACCGAAAGGTACAAAAGGTAAACTGATTAAGAAAGAAGAAAGAAAGAGTTGAATGCTTCAAGATGATTTAGCTTCAAATTTTGACAACGTTCATTTTCTGAAGTCTTAAGGAAACAGGTAAAATGAATTCATTTATAACCGTCCTCATCCTTCTTAACCCTTTCACAGCAGAACAGAACAGATTCTTTTCAAAATATTTAAAATTTACGCGTTTTGTGACCAGATGAATAGTAAACTGACATATGCCAAAAGCATGAACTTTTGGTTTTTGGCATACATCAGTCCTCTGAAAGGTTTTATCTGGTGTATAAAAGAAAGACATGCATTGTTGAAGAGTTTGATATGTATCTATTTAGTGTTTTGAGCAATAACCTTAGCATTGAGAGGGTTACATTCTAGTTCTAATGATCATCATCTCAATTTCATGAGGTTATCCTTTTAAAAGGTAGAGGCTTAAACAATTGAAATGAATTTTCATCTGTGAGTATAGAATATAAGCTATATTTTGTTTAGTTTCCCCAAAATTAGTTTGATATAGGGTCAGTTCAGTTTGTATTATAAACCCAATGGCCATTATTGGCTTAAGATCTCCACAAGGTGAAAGGTTTATTTTGTTGCTTCAATGCTATTCACATGTTTTTCAAGAATGCTTTTCTTTAACTTTGAATCCTGCTCTTTAACCCTTTTACATACTTACCTTAGTTTCAGGCTTTTGCATTATTTCAGTCCACTGAAATCTTATTTCTCTGGTATAAGAACAGGAAAATCTTGAAGATTTTGATGCATTTGGTTAGTAGTTTGAGAAATAATCTCAGCAGTGAAAGAAAGGGTCAAGTTCATAAACAAATAAACATAAGATTATATGCATATTCTAGGCATTTTGTGACCTTATTGCATTACTGTGATTTACTGCAATCATTGATAATTGATTATGATCATTTTCCATTGTACAGAGAGTGTACTATCTGTCTCTGGAATTCTACATGGGTCGCACCCTATCCAACACCATGGTCAATCTTGGAATCCAAAGCTCTTGTGATGAGGCTATGTATCAGGTACAGCATTTGTTGTTTGAAAACTAAAGGAAAAAATAGAAAAATTAAATGATCTTCCCAATGAAAGTTAGCTAATTATATTTAAACAAGAAGTAACATGGTACAGTGTATTTATAGATCATGACCCAGTGGCCATTTTTAGCACAATTGATCAATTCTTATTTTATACTTTGTCCAAGCACTTATTTTTGTTTTATCGACTTTTCCATAATATGCATTATTTATAAATTTCTACATTAATGTCTCTGTGATAATCAAACTTCTATTTCAGTATTTATCTATCTGTCCTTTTTAACAAATACTTATCTATTCTACAATGACTACTTTTACCATGCATTATTTAGGTTATACCGACTGTGAATGCAACTGTAAACAGAATTTCCCCTTTGTGACAAATGAAGTTTATGTTATTATTATTATTATTTTTATTGGCTTAAGATTTTTATAAGGTGAAATTTTATATATTATTGTTTATTCAATGCGATTGACCTGTTTTTCAAGATTACCTTTCTTTGACTTAGAATCCTGGTTATAAAGTTGATAAACAAATTAGTAGGAGTTTTCACTGTGCTGTTTTGCAAATCATGAAATGCTTTTCTTTGGAACAACAAGTACTTTTTAATTTCGATGAGAGCATACTTTTATCCTTTTTAATTTTTTTCTACAATTTCATTTCACCTTTTTGTCTATCAGAAACTAATTTGTAATTAATTTTTTAAAAACTTTTTTTGTAAATCTTTTTTATACAGCTTGGATTGGACATAGAAGAGCTTGAAGAAATTGAACAAGATGCTGGCCTTGGTAATGGGGGTCTTGGTCGTCTAGCCGCCTGCTTTCTGGACTCGATGGCCACGTTGGGACTTGCCGCCTATGGCTATGGCATCCGTTACGACTATGGAATTTTTTCTCAGCGCATCGATAATGGATGGCAAGTAAGGTTTTGTTGTTTGATATTTGTTCTCAATGGTTAAAGTTGGTGCTGATGGTTTAGCTCCCTTTGGTAATGCAAATTCTATGATAATGGTTGGCGTAAACAATTTTGTTTTGCTCTCCTCCCCTTAATAACACTTCATGCAGTGTTAGGGCCCAGCTCTATGCCTGGTTTCAAAAATAGCAATGGGTCATGTTATATGTCCCTGTAGATAAACATAACCAATCACAAAGCTAGGAGAGAAACTTGATCAAGTAAAAAAAATGCATGTGATAAGTCTGTCTCCAAGTCATAGAATGTCTCGAAGTTTCACGGCACTACTAAATGAATTAGCTTCTTCTTTGTATCGTTGGCTCGCTCCAACTGTTGTTGATAGCCAAGTGGATAGACACTGTCATGTACTGTTGTCAAGCCAATGTGTGAAATGGCAGGTCATGGGTTCAAATCCACCTTCCTTTACTTTTCAATGTTTTAATTTCTCTCCTTTCTTTGACTTTTTAAAGTTTCAGCACTTCTTTAAATTCTTGTCTTGTTTATTTTTCCGTGCTAACCTCATACTTTTTTATTATCGTAAAGGGAGGTAGAATTATAAACTATCGAAATCTTTACATTTAGGTGGAGGAACCTGATGATTGGTTGAGGTTTGGCAATCCTTGGGAAAAAGCTCGCCCAGAATATTGCCTACCGGTAAACTTCTATGGATCTGTGGAAAACGTCAATGGCAAAGAAAAATGGAAGGACTCTCAGGTGATGCATTTTACGATTTGGTTATAGCTAGGATACAGCTTTAAAAATATGTAGGTCTCATAGTAGACATGAATATCAAATAAGTACTTAGAAAATAATAGGTAAAAAAAGTAAAGCAACACTGACCATGCTCAGTACCTGAATGGCTATCGTCAATGAGTAATGATATTAATGATATCAGTTATTGTGAGGTGCATTATTTCTAGTCAAGGGTTTCCCATGCATATTGCCCGGTATTGCTTACAAAATTTTATGATTCTGAGGCCTCTCTGCCTTACTCTGTATGCATATCTTACAGGTTCTTTGTTGTTTTCTTATGTGCGAGGTGTCAATCGTTGTTTTACCAAGGATGAAATGCAAGTACAAAGTTCAATAGCCATTTGGAACATGTGCTCTGGAAATCATATGTTTTAAATTTTAGAAAAAGCTAAATAAGTAGAGAAGAGCACAAAACAAAATTACTCCTACCTCATATTAATTTAACAATGAGCAAAAGGAAAGAATCTGAAGAAATTTAAAAGAAGAATTTACTTGTGAGCATACCAATGAAATCACTTTGGTTTACAGGGTACTAAATCATTTTTTCATCAGCCTTGAAAGCAGGCAGTTTTGAAGGAAAAGTTTTAATCGAGGAACTTTGCAGTTATTTGGTATTCAGCTTCTTGTTGACAGTACAATGATGAGAACAAAAAAAGAGAGTGTTCCTGCTCTGTGCTAGTGGTGCTCATCCTTTTGCTGTATGATACTGGGTGTGATGAATGAGATCTTGTACTTACCATGCATGATTCTACCTACATGTTCCTGCTACTAGTGATGCAAATACACTGACATGTCCTGCGGAGGAGCTGTCCTTTCTATAGTTACAGAACCCCTTTTAACCCCTTACAAGTGGCTAACACAACTCATTAAGAGTCATATCAATCATAACTGACCATCAACACAAAATAAAAAGTGGCAACAAAATAGAGTAGGGCACTTACCTAAATGATGCCAAGGATAAGGATGTCCCTGTCTATTTAAGCCCTTTAAACCTTTCACAGCAAGGTCTGATTCTTACCCCACTGAAATCTGCAAATCTTGAAAATATATGTGTTCTTATGCCAGAAAAATCTGATTTCAGTGAACTGACATATGCCTCAAGCTTTGCGCATATGTCAGTTCACTGAAATCTAATTTATCTGGTACTAGAACAGGCAAATCTTGAAGATTTTGATGTCCTTAGCATTGAAAGGGTTGAGACCCAGGCATGAATAAGTGGAATTTTTGTTTTTTGCAGGTTTTGTTTGCTATGCCGTATGATACGCCAGTACCCGGATATGGCAACAATACTGTCAACACTTTGCGTCTCTGGTCTTGCAAAGCACCAAACAGCTTCCATCTGAGTTTCTGTTAGTATTTTAAAGTAATAAAAATAGTACTATGAATGATTATAAATTTGTGTTAGCAAAGTGTTAAAAATTGTTTTTTGTTAAAAAAAAACAACAACATAACTTCTGTCTTCTTACATATGTTGAGTAATGGTTGATTAAACATGGTTTTTGTTTTCCAGTCAACAATGGAGAATATATCAATGCTGTGTGTGAAAGAAACAATGCTGAAAACATCTCCCGGGTGCTGTATCCTAATGACAATGTAATGCCACTTTATTCATCTCAATGCTTTCTTCTTATTTAGAAAAAAAATAATATTGCAAAGATCAGTTCTCCTCACATTAACCATGTGTCAAATAATTTGCTAATTATTTTTAATTTCTTAAACAGCTTGATATATAGAAAATGTACAGGCTGTCTTGTTTTGGGGTCATATATTTTACATTTACCTTAATTCTTTATATTTATTTCTTAAGGATAGGAAAAACATGAACAAGGAAAAAAATGTCCATGAACTAAATGTTAGGTCTTTCATCATATTTGGATTTTGAGAAATGATACTATCTGTTTGTAGAATCATTCTGTTTTTTATATTGAAATGATATTTTTGAATTTCTCTTTTTTTTCTTCCTCATCCTAGATATTTGAAGGCAAGGAGCTGAGGCTGAAGCAAGAATACTTTTTAGTTTCTGCATCACTTCAAGATCTGATTCGCCGCTACAAGTCTTCGTCTTTTGGCAAAACGAACCCAGTCCGGACATCCTTTGACACTTTCCCAGACAAGGTAAAGGAGTATTCCATCTATAACTTATAGGGTGTTTATTCAAGTTATATAATGGAGTGTATTTTTAAAGGCTTCAGTGTGTTCATAAGCTTAGCAGTGTTTGGCAAGCCTTTCCATCTAACAATGTTGGAAACAGAGCATTGATGATGGTTTTAAAAAAAAAAAATGGATAAGATATTTATCTTCAGATCACTGAAAGTTAATAACAGCAAAATTAAATTATGGACAATTTGATATTCCATAAGCAAGTACAAATTTTGGATGGTGAGAAAAAAACATAACACAAAATTAATTGCCCATCCCATCAGATGATATGTTATGAATAGAAAAAGTAACTTTTTTCGAATCCCCTGACATATTTTTTAATCAAAGTATTACAAATTTTTTTAAAAGATTTTATGCCACTCTGTGTTTTCAACATGAGCTTACTTTAAATCGCCCAGGTTGCCATTCAGTTGAATGACACTCATCCTGCGCTGGCTATCCCAGAGCTGATGAGAATTCTTGTGGACATTGAGAATATCTCATGGGAGAGAGCATGGGATATAACCACTAGGACATGTGCCTACACCAATCACACTGTGCTTCCAGAGGCATTGGAACGCTGGCCTGTTTCCTTGCTGCAAAGAGTTCTGCCTCGCCACTTGGCCATCATGTACGAGATCAACCAGCGTTTCTTGAACGTATGTGTGATTTTTATTTTTTGTCCGTTGCACAAAAAGTGAAAAAATTAAAAAAAATTAAGAAGGATATCTAGTTTAGTGTTAGATTCGAAAATTTTCTGGGTCTTAATATTAAATGATTAATTTGATAGTGAAACAGTTATGGTTGGTTTTAAAAAAATAAGATTTTGCCTTGATATTTTGAGGTGCAATGCTACATCTTTTTGTAAGTTATATTTGCAAAATTTTAAGTTTTGAAAATTGTCTAATTCTTGCTGAAAATTTTTGTTGTTTTGTTTCAAGTTGAAAAAGTACTAGCCTAGCATCTCAATCTTATTTTAAAGAATATTTTGGTGAAATTTGGTAACTGTAGCTCAATTAGTAGAGCATGTGGTTTGAACCATAGCCACATCATTCCTATGAGGTTACAGTCGGCAATATGGAAACATTGCTAAGACTGGTTGACCCAGTATCAGTATAATGTAACTGGATGAGAAATTTGAATAAGCTCTCTGTTTATCTTTGTGTGGCAGCCTATGATAATTGAGGATTTTCAATAGAAATTGACGGATATGTAGTATATTCCTTTTTGAATATGATGAAACATTTAGTCTCCTGGGTCAAACTTTCTTTTTTTTTTTTTTTTTTTTTTGTAGGAAGTCACCAAAAGGTGGCCAGGGGACAATGAACGTCTGGCTCGCATGTCTCTTGTAGAAGAGGGCCCTGAGAAGAAAATCAACATGGCCAACGTTGCCATTGTGGGTTGTAAAGCAGTGAACGGAGTGGCTGCCATTCACTCGGAAATCATCAAGAAGTCGACGTAAGGTTCTTGCATCATGTTCCTACCTTTTTAAAAAATATGTCATCTAGTATTTATTCCTTTTCCTCATTGAGAGAAGTTAAACACATGTCTAATGTGTTTGTTTTACCCAAAATTCTTTTTTCTGTAAATTTTTTATTATTACTGGAAAGAGAGCTTGACCTGGACATATTCCTCGTCCGGGTATTTCTTGTTGTCACGGGTCCAAAGCCCTAAATACAATGCCCCAACTTTTGTGGTCTATTCTTATATTCATGCATTCTCATCTTATTGATCCCCCATCTCAATCTCTCTGCTGCAGCGCAGAGTCCTATAGACTATAGGGCCAATATGAAAATATGAAAATACTACATGAGGAATGAGTAATAGTTTTTTTGTTCTTTGCAAACTGCTCTCAATGGTGATACATAATAAAACTAGATGTGTTATCATTGTATTTTAATTTCGATTTTTACATAGTTTATTTCATTTTCAGCTTCCATGATTTCTATGAGTTGACACCCAAAAAATTCCAAAACAAGACCAACGGTATCACACCCAGGCGTTGGTTGTTGCTGTGTAATCCAGGACTTGCTGACATCATTGCTGAGGTAATTTTGTGGCATGATATTTTCTTTGCTTTAAATGAAAACTTTTCAGAGATGCAACATATAATTAATACTTTGTGGCTAATTAGACTGCTTCAAGGCCAAAAAAGAAAGGGAGAGAATAATTTTGTTTGTTTATTTAGTTGATGACTATTTCTTATTCAGAAAAAAAATACTTAGATTCGGACATTTTCTTTTATTTTCCTTTCATTTTTGAATTTTAATGCGTTTGGAATTTTTTCCTTCTATTTCAACATGATAGAAAATTGGAGAGAAGTGGGTGACTGATTTGTATGAGCTGAAGAAATTGGCAACTGCGGCCAGTGAAGAGGTTTTCCTTCGCAATTTCATGAAGGTTAAGCAGGTAAATTGAATAACTGTTGCTTTGGGAAATTAAAATGTTTATCTAAATTGAATATCTATGTAAATCATTTTCATTTGCTGTACCTATTTGACCATAGTGTAAGATTGTTACTTTTTCAAATTTGTATACATTTTTTAAATACAAAATAATTTCCCTGTTTTTTCCATCAAGGTAGAATTTGTGATCAGATGAGAATGCATTTTTATATCGAGGAATAAGACCAGTGCACCTAAATTTAAACTTCTCTTTCTGAATAATACCCTATGACAAATATTTGGTGCATTTTCAGGATTAAGCTGATTTTTAAAATGAATCAATGATAAGATGGTTGATAAAGTTCCAAAAGTTTGTGGTTAATGAATGACTTTAATGAGTAAAGAAATATCTAAGGAATTTTAGATTTTTGGATAATATTTTTATAGAATAAAACGTCATTCTCATATGATTAACCACCTTTCCAGGAAAACAAGATGAAACTGGCTTCTTACATCCAAACAACTTACAATGTGAAAATTAACCCTGCCTCCATGTTTGACATGCAAGTGAAGCGTATTCACGAGTACAAGAGGCAGCTGATGAACATCCTCCATGTTATCGTTTTGTACAACCGCCTCAAGAAAAACCCTCAGTCAGCATTTGTTCCCAGGACTATCATGATCGGAGGCAAGGTGAGAATTCCATTATGCATGAAAGCCACCTACGTCACATGGCAAATGAGTTTTGGGAAAATCTTTAAACCACTAATTTTTTGCTTTGGCTGCTTTCATTTTTTTCATGTTATTTTTACTATGTGCTTTGATGATAAAAGATAATGATTTTCAAATCATTGAATTGCTAGCATGCAAATGTAGATTTTCATTGTTATTTCCCTTGATGTACATCTATGTGAATTTATTTCATAATCTGACTCCCTTGATGTATCTCAGTTCATTTAATTATTTTCTCTCACATATTTCTAGATCTTTGTGTCTTGATGTTTTTGTATTTGTTATTTCTTTTTTCTTCTTTCCACCCTTGAAGGCTGCATCATGCCATGTTGGCACCCAGCTCTATGTCTTGTTACAAATAAGGCTTGTGATTTGTCCTTGCAGTCAAACATAACCAATCATAGAGCCGGAGAGAAACTTTGGATCAAGGCAAAAGCAAGCAGCTGATTAGCCTTCTGTTCTGTCTTTAATAGGGTTTCATATCAAGACATTTGTTAGTCTTGCTCCTTTAAACTAGCCACACAACATTTTTTTTACCTCTGTGTAGCTTCTTGTGATTAACCCTTTCAATGCTAATGACACCAAAATCTTCAAGATTTGCCTGTCCTTATAGCGGCTTATCAGATTTCAGTGAACTGACATATGCCAAAAGCCAGAATTTCAGGCTTTTGGCATATGTCAGTCCACTGACATCTGCTGTAAGAACACATACATTTTCAAGATTTTGTATATTCAGTTGGGTTAGAATCAGACATCGCTGTGAAAGGGTTAAGATTAGAAGTTGTTGTCGCATAATGAGTTCTCTTGATACATCAGAAGATTTTCATCATTGTTCTCTTTCTTGATATATAATTTGTAACTTTATTTTTTCTGTCAGGCTGCTCCTGGGTACCACACCGCCAAGATGATCATCAAGCTGATCAACAACGTGGCTCGCGTTATCAACAATGACCCAATTGTAGGGGATAGGCTCAAAGTTATTTTCCTAGAAAACTACAGAGTGTCTCTTGCTGAGAAAATCATTCCTGCTGCTGACCTGAGTGAACAGATTTCCCTTGCCGGGACGGAAGCCTCAGGAACAGGAAACATGAAATTCATGGTGATTATAAATTTTACTTTATTTAACTATAACAAGGCTTGTCTATTTGATTGATAGTAGATGATGTTTTTTTATATTTTACTTTAACTGTAAGCGTGGTGAATGGGTTCATTTCAGAATTTTCGGATAAAATGGGTTTTATCATGTATTCCTCATCCTTTTGGGACTGACTAGTCTGGATAAATCAGATTTTAGTGAAGGGACATATGCCAAAAGATGGTATCTTCTGAATATTTCATCATATTCTGGTGTCCATAGTTGAATGGAGCGCTCACTATTGGCACCTTGGATGGAGCCAATGTGGAAATGATGGAGGAGATGGGCAAGGAAAACATCTTCATCTTTGGTATGACTGTGGATGAGGTGGAGGAATTGTTCCGCAAGGGGTGAGTATGGTATTCCAGTTGCTATTTAGTATAAGTTGTTGGATCTATGCCAGAGTTAATTATTAAGATTACCTCCAATCATCTGAATTTGTTTACTATTGTTTAACTCTTTTTATGCCCTGTTGTATTTTCCCTATCTTGGGCTAGGACAGTTGACTAAGGACTAAAACTATATTAAAATATTGTTCTTTGAGATTTTTTGTGTGTGTTAAGCTTGTAAAAATACTAATATCACCATTAACTCTTTACCTTTTTAGGTATGACCCCAAAAAGTTCTATGAAAGTGACAACGAGCTGAAACAAGCTCTGGATCAACTGAACAGTGGCTATTTCAGCCCAGAGGAGCCCAGCCTGTTCTGTGAGATGTACCACGGCCTGCTTAACAATGACAGGTGAGAATACGGGCTATTGCCTGGGTCATGTATCATGAAATGTTATCTTTGGTATTGTGTTGGAAATCTCAGCCTCATTTCACTGTGTTGCATAATTTTGCTGCAGTTGCATCACAGTACAGTATCAATGGTTTCTACTCATGCTTCTTGTTGTAGATTACTCTACAGTTTAGTTTTTATGCTATTAATTTGTTTTTATATATTAAACCTATCTACAAAATGAGCTTTGCTTGGCCTTGATCAAAATTGAAAGGGTTAAAAATTAATAATAAAAAAAGCCCCTTGCATGTGACAATTGTTAATGTCAAGGATGAGGAATGCTTAGTTAAGCTTTGCCCGCTCTTTTTCTTGTCTGTAAAATGAATATGGATATCATGAGAGACAAGTCCATTAATATGTAGGAAAATATTAATGTTATTTAACTGTCATAAAGTTTTAGAATACTCCTGTGTAGATATAAAATGTTTACATTTGGGTAGATGTCTGACAAATTGCAAAGTTGTGGTGAATTTTTCCGAGTTGTAATTGTGGGTGAGTCAATGAATTTACCTGTGTGCATGTCTCTCTCCAGGTTTGCATTGTGTGCCGATTTCCGAGCTTACCTGGATTGTCAAGACAAAGTGTCAGAATTGTTCAAAGTAAGAAAACTTTGTTTTTGATTCACAGCGAAAAGATTTATCGCTTTGATTTTTAAAGTCTGAGCCACAATTTATTGCAAATGCGGGACGTTTTAATATAAGGAATAAAATTAAAAGCAAGCTGTGTGTCTTGTACAATCTTCAAAATGGTGATTACATTTTAAAGATATCAGATCTTCTCTATCCATAATTCATCTCCTGTTTCACAATAGTCCAGACCCATCTAGTTTACTTGAGTTTAATAACAAAGGACTCAGTCTGAACACAGTGACAAAATATTATTTATACTACAAATATTCATAAAAAAAATTTGTTTTAAATTTGTTTGTCAACTTTATAATATTTTTTAAATTTCTCTATCACCATCAGGATCCGATGAAATGGGCTGTGAAGGCTGTTCTCAATGTCGCTGCCTCTGGTAAATTCTCCAGCGATAGAACAATTAATGAATATGCAAAGGACATCTGGAATGTGGAACCATCCAATGTAAAACTGCCGAATCCAGCGGACAAAGGCTCCGCCAGGGAAGATTAGATGCAATGTCATACTACTACTACTACTACTGTTTCTTGTCAATATTTTATCATACAGCTGGACATGTTTTGACATCAAAAATATACATAATTCCAATCTAGGTAACATGGAATATATTTTAGAAATGTTCCTTTCATCTTAGACTCTTTGCAATCTGATACTCCTATGACACTGGAGAATTCATTCTTTGTTTTGTGGTGTATTAACTTATTACTATTAGTTTTTTTATAGACCTACTAACCCAATTTTGTTTTTTTGGTTCAGTTCATCTCGTCAGGCTTTGACATTTTATATTTTCTTTTATGATTCCAAGCCTTATTTTTTTTGTTTTGCAAATGATAATATTGCATTTTCTTTGTTCTTATTCCCTTTGGTTTTACCTCAATGGTCGCTTTTATTTCTCTAGTCTGTTTCTCTAAATTCGAACAACATCTCACATTTGAACTAATTTGTGAAAATCATCAGAGGTTTGTAAGTTGTTTTTTTAACTTATCACTCTGTTGCAATTTTTTTGAACACTGCCACCTTTGGATGTCTGTTTTCAACACAATATACTGAAAAAATGGTTTTGTGATCTTTATTTTACCCTTTTACATGCTTAAGGATACATATATTTGTAAATAATAATTGCATATCTAAATAAATTTCAGAGGATTGTTTTTCTATTTGTAGAGAATACCTCATGAAACTGAATTCTGTTAAAAAAAAATGATTTTAGGGCTTAATATATTCTTTGGTAATGATTAAATTTATATATAACGCTGTTATGAAAAAAATGAATAAAATATTTTTTCTAAGAAAATAAAAAGAGCGTTGAAGTTGTCCTTGTAGTGCATATCAAACCCTGTTTAAGATTGCATTGAGTTTTCATTTTTTAAAAGATGGTTCAAGAATCAGACCTAAACACATAATTTTGTTTGTCTGAGAGTTGCTTTGTTATGGTTTGTTTTAATGTCTTTTTTTTATGCAATTCATTTTTTATTGAAAAAGAAAGAATTTTGTTGAGTTGAAAGCATAGACAATGATCTTAAACCAAGCAGAAAGCAGTAGCTTTGTTCTTTGGCTTCCTACATAGTACCTGCAGTTGAAATTTTGTTTTTCCAGGTTTTCTTACTTAATTTTTTAATGTTTACTGTTGTTAAACTAAACGAATTTGTAATCTTTATTTGAAATTTGTTGATATTTATAATGGTTTGTTTTTGAAAAATGAAGGAAACATTATGTTTAGTTGTATTTGATGATGAAATACTTACACCTCGTAAGATATTTTCTGTTGTAGCCTTTTGACATGTTTATTGACTAGTTCTTTTGACTGTGATAAAATGAGACAATAAGCTTTTTCAATATTAATTTGTATAGCTGAGTTTGAGTAATTTGTTTCAAAATTTGATTGATGTGAGAGACATATCCTCGAAATAATGAGCAAATATTTTCTCTCTGTGACTCTTGGACAGCTTTTTAGATCGATAGAGATAACGCATTTCTACATGTTGAACTAAAAAGGCTTTTTGATTTTTTAAATCAGGGTCTCAGATTTATTGAAATTATTTGTGTGGGATAAAAGATATGAGTAGGGACAATGACTTCTTTTTCAATTTTCATGTTGTGGTTTCTTGATAGTGTGTTGTTTGCATTAATTGATAATGAATATTTTTTTTCATGGGAATGTCTGTCATTTAAGAACAAGGACATGAAAGGGCATAAATTCACTTTAGATCCCAGTCTTTCAACCTTAAAATTAAATAATTTTGTAAGCATTAAGTATTTTTGTGAATTTTGCTATTGTCTGTCTAAATTCCCAGTTAAGTCAGACAGGTAAGTGTACGATATGAAGGCTGATGTGGCTCATTGCTTTATTAGCTCATAACTCGTAGTAGAAAGCCCATTGAAAAAAAAATTTATCATTAACCCTTTCACTGCTAATGACACCAAAATCTTCAAGATTTGCCTGTTCTTATACCGGATAAATCAGATTTCAGTGAACTGAATATGGCAAAAGCCTGAAATTCAGGCAATACATTGGTACAGGGATAACCTGGATTTCTAGAAATTGGATGTTCCTGTGTAAGTCTGTCTTACCAGGCTGTGTCTGGCCTTAAAGTGTAGTAGTTTTTTTTTGGGTGCCGATAGTTATGGGATAATGGGATTTTTCATATTCAAGGCCAGGGTATTTTTTCAGAGGTACCCTTGCATTTATAAATTGAAAATAAAAATAAAGTAAAAGCACTTAAAAATAAAAGAACATAACTCAACAGTATTGACTGACAGCAGTACTGTAAACAGAGTGCAATAAGCAAGAGCTCTTACCTTGGGGTGGTAATTTTATAAGATTACCAAATTAATCTGCACTAGCTGTGAGGTGTGAAAATTGAGGAGTGAAAGGTTGTGTACCCAGTCAGACTCCGAGGCAGATCGTCCTTTTCGCTCTGTCAGGTTAGTTAAGACTTGGATCTTTTCCAATACTGGCTTTCACGATCAGCTCAAACTTCATACACATTCTTTTGCTTGTATTTTCTCCTTTGTAATCTTGCCCAGTTTTTGCAATATGACTAGTAGATACCTGACTCATTGCAAAATAAAGGAAAATTACACACCGTGTATGAATAAAGCACTTAAACTCATATAACCCTTGTATGCTGAGGTCTTTTGTCATAATGAACTTTTAGAGTAATGATGGAATTACTATCTGAGAGATTTTGGCTTCAATTAATTAATCCGTCATAAAG
>JAUEKZ010179765.1:7500-13835 GCA_031471865.1 Melibe leonina | reverse complement strand
CTTAGATAGATCTCTATGTGTTACTAATAGTACAGAAGAAAGAGTTAAATGGGAGAAATATCACATCAGTGACGGTGATATTGGGACTTGTTTATTTGTTTATATGCTGGTAAAGGTAAATATATATGACCAAATATCTGACCTAGTCGTTTATCATGACACCTGGCCATTCCTAGGACATACTTAGTCCCATACAATTTCTATAGGGAGGGGGATGCTATTAACCCCTTTTCCCTTGACGATAGGCCCTAAACTGATACGCACTTGAGCCTAACATGAAATGCTGATAATGGGAGTGGGGTTACAAAAAAAATTATATAAAAAAAAAGTATTAGGTCTAGGTACAAAACAATTATATCACATAAAAGCTAGATAACTGGGGCAGATTTTAAATACATACATCATTAGTTTGCACATGTTATTATTTTTTTTAATTAAATATTTGAAGTTCTAAATAAAACATTAACCGAAAAAGTCATTTTTTCAACAGATTTACATCAACAGATCATGTTAAATAGATTGCATCGTGTCGTCTCTGTCTTATTTCGTTTTTAGGATAGTATGATTATTCAAAGAGATAAATGCCTCGACGTAATAATCCCTTTCATTTTGTACTTTTGTTCAGGGAAAAAAGCCACATCATAATTTTAGTGGATTTTTTTTATAAATAATATTGTTACACAGTTGCCAGATGAAATGTTTGACACTAATTGACAGATCGTGCATCGTGGATAGTTTAAATCGTGTTTTTCAGCGATTAGTTATGAAGAAAAAATTTGCCAATCCCGAAGATGTCCTATTTTTTCGCTTTAAAAAAAAAGAACATAAAAGAAAAGTCTAAAACACTGCTTTAGACAACAGATATGCTTTTGCAATACTTGGGCCCACATACACACAATCGCTTTAGTGAAACTACACCTACCTGAAATCTGACGGGTAAAATGTTACCAATCAGATTTTAAACCCGTTGCTTTCTCTTTCATGAAACTCCTGAAAAATCAGGAAGTCTGTCACCCATGCCAGCTCTGGCCTACTTATCCCCGTCATTCTAGTTGGAATGCAGGTAGATCACAGGCCATGAACGACAGTCCTCCACCAGACACGGTTCTGGGCTTCCCTGTCTGTCTCCCTCCAGATGGTTCCCTTCTCCCTCAGCTCAGCCTCTGTATTACACCTCCAGGTGTTGCTAAATCGAAGAGAGATAACACAGTTATTGCCTTTAATTGACACACTATTGTAAAAAAAAAGTTAATATCCTCTTGAAACGTATTGTTTATGTCGCGTTTATTCTTTTTTTCAACGCGTACTTCCCTATCGGAATATGGTCTACTCATTGTGAGAAAATCAATACATGCAGACTGATTTTTAGTCACGTATATACAATAAAATGTTGAATAGAAACACAAGTGGAACTATGTTTTTTTGTGTTTTTTAGTACGTGGCGGCTGGGGTTGGATGATGAATTGGCGTATAATTGGTTTGAAATGAAATCATAGGCTAACCGATATGGTAGGGTCTCCGCCTATCATGGCTGGACATGGGTTGTCACAAATATAACACTGTCGAATGTTGCCTGCCTTGAACAATGTCACCCCTGTAGTGACTGATGAGTAACCGATGTTAAAGTGGAAGTCCCTGTCTCATGGGTTGCAGGTGCGCAGTGCTATTTGACCAACGCGTTGACGCCGTGCAGGAGCTTGCATGCCTCTACTCTAACGGTCCTGCTAGACTAGATTCAATCATGTTGGAAAGCGGCAGATCAGAGGCCAGTTTAAGATTGGTCCAACCCGGTGCCCAGACTAGGCTTGCCTTCTCCTGGGGTCAAACCTCTTAGACTCGTAGAGCTTTCACCAGATGTTTGAATTTAGAATGACATACGATACTACAACATTTTTTTGTTTTGCTGTCACTCTTACTCATGGTAGTGTTGTCTTCTTTGGCTTTGTGGAGTATTTTTCTGCGTCCCCGCTTTCTTCTGCACCAGCAGTCAGATGCCCGAGGAGAATGCTTCTCTAGTCTGTGTGTCCTGTGCGAGGTCCTTCCATGACTTGGTATCCATGCGATGTGCCAGGGCTTTCATGTTAAAAAAGTGAGTCTCATACTCAATACCTGAGCATCGAGGATAGGGACTACACAGTCCTGATTATTCTAGGCGTATGGTCTAGTGTGATAAGCTAACATTACTTGGGGGCGCAATAGCTCAGTTGGTAGAGCATCGGACTGTTGTGCTGAAGGTCCCGGGTTCAATCCCCTTCAAAGGCGGAATTTTTTTCCGGGACCAGAAAACCCCACTGTCGACCCAGCAGTAAAATGGGTACCTGGCCTTCCATACAGCAGTGTCTTTGTCCCTCAAACAAATTATAACACCCTAACAGGCGCTTGTCTTGTCCTTTGTGTTTCAATGTTTGCTGTTGGCCGGGGAAAGTAAAATGTGTGAAGCGCAATGAGCACATTTTCGTGAATATCAGCGCTATATAAGCCTCCACTTTAACTTTTTTAAACTTTCCACGCTGTCTTTACTTTCGTCGAGTCTGAAACGACCTTGCTCCCCGATTTCTTCGGAACAAATTTCTTGCTCCAACAGGGATTCCCTCTATCTTAGGCCTCTTGAATCTGAGCTATGGATGGACAATGTTTCTGTTTCCTGTAATAAGCTCCCCATAGAGGATGTATTTGGGGGTGCATCCATCCTCCATGTGGTAGATTATTTGACAAAGCCAGCGCATTATTCTTTGCCGCAGTAGCGTGTACATGCTAGGAAGGCCCGAGCAGGACAGGACTTGAGTGTTGGTCATTTTGTCTTGCCAGTAGAGTCCAATTAGTATCTTCAGGTGGAAAGAGTTGAGCCATTTTTGCTGTCATATGCCTACATAGTTCACGTCTCGCTGCCGTAGAACAGGGTCATAGGCGTTGTCATCTTGGTCTAAACGATAAACTCAGGGTTTCACTGTACCTACTCTATCTGTGAGTCTAGCTAGCGTTGCGGCTGCCTTCTCAATTCTCATGTTGATCTCGATGTCAAAAGAGAGGTTGTCTGAAATAGTTTGTCTCCCTCTCTCTCTCTTCCTCTCTCTCTCTCTCTCTCTCTCTCTCTATCTGTCTGTCATTCTCTGTGTGTGTTACTCTCTCTCATTATATCTCCTCTTATTTTTATCCCCCATTTCTCTCTTTCTCTCTCTCTCTCTCTCTCTCTCTCTCTCTCTAACACACTCTCTCTTTCTCTCTCTCTCTCTCTCTCTATCTGTCTGTCTTTCTGTGTGTAACACACACACACATGCACACACACTCTCCCCCCTCTCTTTCTCTCTCTCTCTCTCTCTCCCTTTCTCTCTCCTCTATCTGTCTGTCTTTCTGTGTGTGTTCCTCTCTCTCAGTATATCTCCTCTTATTTGTATCCCCCATCTCTCTCTCTCTCTCCCGGTCTCTCTAGTTTCGTCTCCCCACTACATCCCCTCCTGTTCTCCCTCCCTCACATTATATCTCCACTTGCCTCCTCCCATTTCCCTCCTCGCACTTCCCTCCTCCCACTCGCAGCCAAGGCCCCTCGTATCCTCCCACCCGACATGGCACGGACTGCATGGTTGGTTGTCATGAGACTGTGCGAGTGAGATAAATCCTCCCCTCCCGCACTCCCCTCATCTAGATATCGTATTCACACACTATGACCTGTATCCGATATAATATATAGGCAGACCAACAATCAGGAACAGATAGATTGACAGATGTACTCAATTTGTATCATAGTAAATACACTGTTTAACATTGTGTTTAGGTAAAGTGTTGGATGTGGCAGTGATTCAAATTCGTCACAGTTCCCTATTAATTATTTGCATTATTCATCACAGTTTTGGCACTTGTGGTTTGTGAGTGTTTCTAAAGATACAGTGTGTTCGACACCAAACGTCAATATCAATGTCATAGTCATTTTTATTTGTTTTTGTTGATAGTCACTCGTTTAAACAAGCTTGAATAATATATGTAGATATGTATCTGTAAATATATCGTATTATGTCGCGGTCACTGTTATAAACATCAACAAAAACTATTGCATTTTCATGAACTACCACAACAAACATCACCACCGCAAATATTACTACTAATAGCAATAATCTTATTGATACCACTGCTGCTGCTACTACTACTACAACTACTGCTGCTATTGCTGCTGGTGCTACCATAACTATTACTACTGCTACTACTTCTACTGCTAATACTACTATCATCACTACTACCAGTGTTACTGCCACAACTGCCACTACCAACAACACCACCACTAGTACTACCATTACCACTTCTACGAATGCTTCTTCTTCGTTTTCCTCTTCTACAACAACGATTACCACTACTACTTCTGCTACTGCTACTGTTACAACTACTATTACTACTACTGCTATTTCTACCACTAATACTACTACTACTACTACTACTACTACTACTACTACTACTACTACTGCTACTGCTGCTGCTGCTACTGTAACCACTACTTCAATTAATGAACACCATCAAGATAAGTCGTTATGATTTTGCCTTCTCTAGGTTTTGCAAGTGTAGCATGGTGGATGGCTGAAGAATCACCGACGTTGTATTAATGATGTACTCTGT
Source organism: Melibe leonina (assembly GCA_031471865.1). Classification (NCBI taxonomy): domain Eukaryota; kingdom Metazoa; phylum Mollusca; class Gastropoda; order Nudibranchia; family Dendronotidae; genus Melibe; species Melibe leonina. Next base: position 9,233 of record JAUEKZ010179765.1, on the reverse strand, counting down.
GCAGTATGTCTTATTACTAAATAACTTCGTACAGTAAATTGTACACACTGGGCCGGCTTCATGATGCGAGACTCGATTTTTTCCGAGCCCAAATTCTAAATTTAGCTCAATTTAGGCTCCCTTTGAATATTGCGACCACTCAAAAAATCAAAAACAATTCACTCCGTACCGAAATCGTGCCAAATTTAGAACATATCTCGGACTAAGCTTTGGTCTCGCGTCATGAAACCGGCCCACTGTCTACATGTTCAGTACTATTGGAAAACCCAGTCTACAGCACCATCAAGCAGCATAGCATTATCCTTTTCCCCCTTCTATTTCTTTTTTGTTTAACATCGGCATACATATTCTGCACTACTTAATATTTTGCGCATGTTTCATGCAATTAATGACCCACATGTTATTGACAGTATGTACGTAGTTTTTATGCGAATGCAAATACTATAAAAAAAGTTTTATCTAATATTCTCAGCAAATTATTTTATTTTTCACGAAAAGCTAAACGCCATGGCATGTGACAACCGCCTATTGATATATTTTTTAAATGAGAGCGTAACATAGAGGCAAAAGACCCCCAAACAAATTACTTGTTCCTAAACGCCATCAAAGACATAGCACAGTGGGCTGATCGCCTGTTTGCTTTTTTTGTCTTGAATAAAGGTTTCTTTTCTGGCTGTGTGACTGGATTATGTTTGGCTGTAGGGAGGTATCATGATAACATTGTGTCCCATTTCTCCATTGTATCATTGTGTAGCCCGTCTCTGCTTGATGCTGTAGTAGTAACGGGTAAAAAAGTAACAAAACGAAATACACTTAAATCTCGTAATAACGTCACCCGTCATACCGCCATTCTCGCCTACCGCCAATATCTATTCGAGAACATTTATGACTTGCATTTAATAAATACTTCTCGTTATACCGCCACCTTAATGTTTTTCCCGCACCTGGCGGTATAACGAGGTTTAACCCTTTCAATGCTAAGGACACCAAAATCTTCAAGGTTTTCCTGTTCTTATACCAGATAAATAGGATTTCAGTAAACGGACATTCCAAAAGCCTGAATTTCAGGCTTTTAGCATATGTAAGTGAACTGAAGTCTGATTTATCTGGTATAAGAATACGTACATTTTCAGGATTTAGCATTTTTAAGAGGGTTAGAATCAAACCTCGCCGTGGAAGGGTTAAGCGTATAAGGTGCCGCCAGTACGTCGAGTTAAAGGCTGGTACTTTGAACAGTTCATTCTGGGCCTCAATATCGAGCAACGATCGAGCGTGTCATATAGTTTCTGATTTTTTCTATTTATTTCTTTTCTTTTGTCATTTAGATTTTTTGTTTGTTTGTAAAATGTGTTTCTATTGGTTGCAGACCCAGTCATCAGTAAAGTTGCAGTTTCAACAAAAATTTGCATATAGACAAAACAAATAGACACACTTGATTCGTGCTCGATGTTGGTGGGTCATTTAAAATGGAGGCCTTCCGCCCCAGTGCAGCATTTCCTGGTGTGTGTGTGTGTCTATGTGTGTGTGTGTGTATGTATGTATGCATGTATGTATGTGTATGTATGTATGTGTGTATGTATGGGTGTGTATATGTATGTGTTTGTGTGTATGTGTGTGTCGGTATATGTATGCATATGTGTGTATATGCGTGTTGGTGTGTGTGTGCGTTCATGTACGGTTTTTTTCTGGCTGTACACAGCACACAGCATTGTGTACATCAATCAAATTTGGAA
>JAUEKZ010179765.1:0-2500 GCA_031471865.1 Melibe leonina | reverse complement strand
GTGTGCACGGTCTGGTGTGTACGGTCTGGTCCTTGTGCATGGTCTGGTGTGTACGGTCTGGTCCTTGCGCACGGTCTGGTGTGCACGGTCTGGTGTGCACGGTCTGGTCCTTGTGCATGGTCTGGTGTGTACGGTCTGGTCCTTGCGCACGGTCTGGTGTGCACGGTCTGGTGTGCACGGTCTGGTCCTTGCGCACGGTCTGGTGTGATCCTTAACCGCAAGAAGGTGAACAGCGGTCTGGTCTTTTATCACGGTCCGGTCATTCTTAACCGTGAGACGGGAACGGACCGGGACCGGTCCTTACGGTCCTTCTCATGGCTTAACCGTAGACCGGCGGTTACGAAGAAAATGTCGGACAGCACGGGACTACTGAGCACTGTTCCTTTAACGCCGAGCGCCTGGCGGGACAGCTGCTAAATTACCGATTTTAACGTCTTAGGTATGACACGGCTGGGATTCGATCCCCTTACCAACCGGTTCCGAGGCGGACGCTCTACCATTTTTGCTATGGATATGGCCTACCAAGAAACACACCGCCTGCATAAGACAGTGATGTCGATCCTATCCGCTTGATCGCATTAAAATTTGCTTGCTTCGTGGTATGATTGGCGTCGGACTGTCCAAACATCGGGTAAGGGGTTTGTCCGAGGAGATGTACATAATCCATACGACACTGCTGCAAGATGTGAGGAGACCTCCATGTCCAAAGAAGTGCGTTCGAACACTGCCCGAGCCATTATCTTTTATCCTGTGGTCAGTAGAACTGATTATCTAGAATTGAAATGCCTTACCTTCTCTAAGATGTGAGTAACGAATAGGAAACAGAAAGAAAGAAAAGGTTTTCTCTTATTGAATTGCCTTAAGATCTAGTCCCGAAAAAAGTAGAGACGTCCAGTAGTCCTGTCGATTTATTGATAGCCTACATAATATTTAATACTCACGAGTCTTCCAAAGTTTTCCCCCTCCCGGTCCATTTTCTGAGCCTTCATCTTCTCCACGCTCTTATGAATACACCCTTAACGATAAAAGGCAATGTAATAAGTCAAGCTGGGCTCTCTTTCCCGACCCAATGGATTTAAAGTAAATGGATAACTGTATTTAATACGCGTATTGGTCGTCAAGCAATGCTATGTTTAAATACACGCATTAACATGTGGGTTCGATTCTCTCTATCATTACCACCTGGTCAGACGTAGTAGTACTAATACCAGCTGGTCTCATGAAATGTTATAAGAACAATAAGTAGTAGTCTAGTACGTAAGTGCCTACATTGGAAACCATTGGCACATATGTATAGTATATTACATAAGTCAAATGAATGAAAACGAGTTGTGAGTTCATGATAAGGTTAAAGGTCTTGGATAATTGCACTCTCTGAACACTTTAAAAATGGTATTTTTTTAAATATACGTATATAACTCTTTTTCACCTATCGGCATTTCTCATATACCTGTCATAGAGTAGCTGTCACAATTTTATAATATATTTTAAAAAATAAGCACCATCAGCTCAGTTCTGAGATATCAAGGATTCAATCCTTTGTTTTTCGTTTTCGTCGTGTCAAACGTACTAACAAGGTCATGAAAGGTAGATGTTTTGCAACACATTTTGTAGAATAGATACGTAATTACTGAGTTTCAAAAATAGACAATTCCAAAATATAAAATTGAACGAGACTTTGACATTTTGAGTAAGACACAAAGCCAAATTGACTAGATAGACAGGAGTTATATATTGAGAGTGTGAATTCAAATCTAGGTGGTGAATACATTGTACTGCCACTGACCGCGGAGTGATTAATTTGACAGGTATTATACAACTGGTCTCGTCCATGGCACTATCTCTAATTATGTAGGTATTGAGACCGATGATATATCCCCCTGTTGTCAACATGTCACACAAGAGGCATCGCTGAGTAATGATAGTGATAGGATGATTTTGATTTCAGTATTCCATAAACACCGTCATGGGGTTTTAATTCGCTCTTCACTCGTCCTTTAATTGAAGTGTACGTGATGGTTTGGGGTTATTTCCCATTAAAATGTCCACTGCTGAGGTCGTGTCCATGACTTCGTAGGTAATATTAAAAGAAAGATCTTGACGTTGACCTCAGCTTAAGGTCTTTAAAGTTCATGAACGGTAAAATTGACTTTAATGCACTGACACACACATATAATATATATAAACGAAAGGCTCACGCAAATATCTCGACCAGTCACATTATTCTAACACTGGGCCAATCAGTCTTAGCATTGTTCCCATAACGCCAATCGCCGGGCTGTTAACCCTTTCACTGCTAAGGACACCAAAATATTCCAGACTTGCATGTTCTTATACCAGATATATCAAGATTTCAGTGAACTGTCATTAGCCAAAAGCCTGAATTTGTCAGTTCCCTGAGATCTGATATTTGTTTGTTTGTTTTGTTGTTTGTTTGTTGAGAGTTTTAGGGCACTTGCAACTGCTATGGTCATATAAGCGCCCAGAGGAAAGTAAGATG
>JAUEKZ010179764.1:4636-22098 GCA_031471865.1 Melibe leonina | reverse complement strand
TTAATCTAATTAAACTAAAATATGGCGACTTAGTTCAGCTTTAGACCTTATTTTAAAAGCAAAATAATCATCAATTGGGTTTCAAAACAAGTTGATTGTTAGAGAAAAAAAAATCAAGGAGAAAATCTTTTTTTCAAATCATAAAAAATGGAAATATTGATATAGATATCTATTACAGCAATGTATCATTTGCCAAAGGTACAGAGGTATTTGTGAGTGAGTTATAAAAAATCATGATAACATTTTAATGAAGTTGTAGCCCTCAGCTTGCTAACACAGTTAATACTAATATTAATACAGGACAAAACAATTGCGAGCAAGTAGTAATAGGCTAAAAGGAGCAAAAACAGACTTGAAAAAACAAACAAGCTCAGAGCTTGGAGAAAATGGAGGCAAAGACACCATAATACTTTAAATGATTGGATGTGTTGTGAGTCTGTGCAGACAGGAGCACCATAAAACTCTATTGTATTGGGTTCAGAAAAAAAACAACAACTCAACTGAGAAGACTTCAGACAAAATAGTTGTGTACAAATACTATTGATTTTAAAACGTAAACAACTGTTTTTTGTCCACGTAATCAATCTATTCTTATACTAGAGGGGAGGGTGGGGGAGTTTATTTAGTCGTAAATTCCAGTGGCCATCCGTGAAAAAGGCATCAAGTTGAAGCAAAAGAGATCAAGCTGTGATAATACAGGAAGTTAAAAAAAACAACTCTTTCTATCATCATTACTTCTTCACTGCCACAAATTTTGCTTTTAATTGCATATTACCGCAGATTTTGACAAATTTGAGCTGAGGATAGTTTCCCTTTTTTTTGGACTGTTCACATGTTAATGTTAGATTTTTGCTTTAATCGCTCAAAAATCTTCTGGACTTATTCCCTTGCAATGATCTTAGACTCTTTCATTGATTTAGTGCAAATCTGATGAATATATCTTGACATTTCATCTCCCTTATCAGGCACATTATGGTACAGGATGACCTAGGAATTTTTAGTACTCTTCGCAAACTCAAAATCAGTTCATCTAGCTTTGATAGAAAGTTACAAAGTCTAATTAACCTTAACTAAAATTATGACATGGAGGATGATCGCTGGTTTGTTGATAAAATATAATCAAGAAAAGAAATTACCAACAAATGAGACAAAAATAAGGTAAAGCGAGTCCCATACTCAATGACTGAGCATCTTGTATCAGAAGTACAGTCCTGGTTGTACCAGGCATACAGCAAGGTAGTGTGCTTGGTTGGTTGTCATTATTTTCCATACTTAAGTTTTCCTGCGTCTAGAAGGACACAGCTCCCTTATTTTTGCAATTTAAAGAATAAAAAAAGGGGGAAAATGACCACATCTATTATTTTATTTAAATGTAACACCTTGAAGATATATACTAAACCCTAATAGAAAAAATACCCAAAACAATAGACACAAATTTCATTTACTTGTTACTGGAGTCTTTGACAAACTGGAATCAACTGTGACAACACAAAATTCTCAAAAGGAAATCTGACGTAACAGAAGAAAAACATAGTCATTCAGTTAAATAAAGGGAATAAACAAAGAGCAATGTTTTAAAATGATAGCTATTATCCCTGGAATGACTCATGAAGAGAACTCTTCCCCAATTAAGACTTGCGATTCAACCACTACGTAAAACAGGATGTAGTTGTAAAAATTTTAATCTCAATATCAATATCACTGTGCCAGTTTGAATGAACATTGTTTCAATCTTTGCATTAACCCATAAATCTAATTCCTCCCATAATGCAGAACTGCAACAAGTTAAATTTTAAATATTAAAATCAAACACATAAGAAACGTTATAAAATAGATACACTTGAAACTGTTGAACATCTTACAAAGAGAAGGGGCAGGGGTCGATTGGAATCTTTGCACAAACTGTAAGAGTTAAATGACATGGCAAGAAATAATATAAAATGATATTGCAGCACCATCAGTGAATACTATTGTATGTTAAAAATATTCAAATAATTAAAGAGTTTAAATCAGTCACAGATTTGGGTTTAAAAAAAAAGTCAAAACAGTGATAAGATAATCAATAAGGTTTCAAAACAAATAGATTCATATAGAAATGATAATTTTTATTTCTCTCCTCTTGAAATTTTTTTTTTAACATACCATAGTATCAATTGATGCCACTTTAAAAGGATTTGTAACCAAGAATGATGAATATAACCGGTGAGCTAAAATTTGCTCTGATCAGTACTGACTAGTGTGAATGATTTTATGAACAGTGTGATAAGGATGGACACTGGGGAGAATTAAAATCAACATTGATTTAACATAAACTTATAGCAATAAAATAGTCAATCAGACCCTGTGATATAAGATTATTGTCTGAGGCGATTTGCAGCTTTGATATTTGCAACAAAATGAAGGATTCATATCGCCTAAATAACAAAACGCAATAGAAACAACATCTTCCCATGAACAAAAATATATCAATTGACAAGAAATATCTTTTCTTTGAAGAGCTACTTTTAAAGGATTTTAAAATCTGGTTTTGTTTGCTTTGTTTGTTGATAGTTTTAGGGCTCTTTCAACTATTAATGTCATATCAGCACCAAAGTGTAAGTAAGATGACATTAGTTAAAAGAACAGCAGCCAGATTTGAGGGATATTTCACGGAAAGATGATTTGCAATCTAAAAAAATCACCCAAAAAAAAATGGACTAAAGATGATTTTAAAAAATCTCTCTCAATCCACAAAGTAGAGGACAAACTATCCATATCATGCGTTATAATCAAGGGAGACCTAGGATTTTCTATTGCAGTTACTGTAATAACATATGCAGTCCTTTACTCTTTACTTTTTCGATAGTAAGTTACCCTGTAGTTAGATACTAATGAGCTATCAAATATTAAACAGCTGTGTGTGTATGCTTGTTTAGGAAACACTAGAGAGAGTGCAGGAAGAAGTAAGACAATAGCAGAGAAGCTAAAGAGAAGAAACAGAAGTGGCACCCACAAGAGACGCCCATCAAAACCTATTTCTTCATATAAAGTTACATTCAAAACCCTGTCTTCAACAAAGCATTTGCACGGTTAAAACAAGACACAAGCTAACATCAATAGGTTATAGTTAGTTTCAATTTTCATGTTAATCAATCCAAAAATATGGTGAGATGTGTCGAACAAAATTTGTTCATTTATCCCTACAACAGTACCTAAATAAAACAAGACAAAATGAATGTGTAATCCCCGAAGGTAAAAAGCAAGACTATTACAGTCAAAGATGCAAAAATTATCAATATAACTAAGATGGAAAAAAAAACAACCCCAAAAATCCCCCTAAATACCAATGCAGAACGTTTTACTAGGAAACTATCAAGACAGTGAAGTGTGAAGTTGTCCACATCAATAAAGCAGACATTCTTTGGACAGATGTGGAGTAGTACCGTAGTCATAGTAACTGTGACACTGGGCACAGATGGGAACTAACCATGAGAAAAATAAAAAAAATATTTACATAACTTTCTACCTAGCACTGCCATCATATGAGGCTTTTTATTCATAGTCATATCCGTTGTTTACAACAATCAGCAATTCAAGACAATAGCCATGAAAATGCTGGAAAATAAGTAGATTCCCAATCACTGAATTGCTATATTCAACCACTTTGTGCATCGGTTTAATAAGATTTAAATTGTGTATACAAAACCTGTGGGTGTTATGACATATGTATCATGCTCACCATTAAACATTAAAATAAAGGGTTGATCAAGAATTTGTACACTGGTGAACAAAAATAAATCCAAACTTAGAAGGGTGAAAGAAATTTGTGTATATATCTATCTCCGTAGGCCTTGAAATAACTGGGCACAGGGCCCTGGCCTGGGGTCTTGATGCAAAGGGGCACAATGTAGGGTTATGTAGCTTATCTCCAGGCCTTGAGCAGGTTGCCCTCTTAAACAACTTTGTGTATGTCAAATGTTTGTCAGTAGTTATTCTGGGCCGAAATTCTAAACCTCCATAAGAATGACACAATAACTGAATGGTCCTCAATGGCAGATTCTTTCCGTCATTTCTTTCTGTAAGGCAAAGCCGAAAAAAAAATAATATGAATTAGCGTTGTGCAATGTCCACAAATCCAGTGTATCAAGAAAAAATTAGCTTTTCGAAGTACGACTAATATTTTCCACCAATCTTTCGAAGCAAGGAAATGAAATTTACCTAGCCCACCAAAATGACATACCAGGATCCCCATACCTACAGGCTATCTTTTCATTTATTGGTTGTTACATGTTCAACAGCCTTTCAAACACATTTAAGGCTGATTTCATGGCGAAGCTCTCTACACACGTCAATGTACAGCCTCACAGAAATAAAGATAAAGAGCTGAATTGAATATGTCACCCAATCACAGTATAATGACACTGTTTAATCAGTCTTAGCGTTGTCCTCATAATGCTGGTATGACGTAGCCAGGTTTGAACCACTGACCTACCAGTACTAGTTCCAAGGCAGATGCTCTGTGTATTGTAACAGGCTTCCTCTGTGTGGAACTCATATTACATTTTAGAGAAGACAATTAGGAAAATTTTCCTGAGATATTTCGACTGGGGTTAACTAAATTAAAAAAAAATACACAGATGAGGAAAAAATATACACACAAGAAAACAAAGCAAAACAAAATGTCCAGCAACCCCCAAAATTATTACCAGAGGTTCCAACTCTTTCTTGTCTATGAGATTGTATTCCGAGACAAAATAGTAGAAGTGCTTGTAACATGTGTTCACATGGGCTTCCTGTCATATAAAAAAGACAAATTGTTATTACATTGCAGTCAAGTTTGGATGAAAATTAATAAAAATAACCATAAAAACAAACAAAGCAATACATGAAAAAAAGATTATTGCAGATTGTAATGGATAGAAACATTGCATTTTTTCCTGTGCCACTTGTAATTGTAATTATTTATTGCAAAATTACTGGAATCAGATGCAATACAAAAAAACCCCTCCATACACAAATATTATATAGTCTTTACATATGCCTTATTGTCTGTCTCTATCATACTCTATATCCCTCTACTTTGCTTTCTCTCTTCCTAGCTCTCTCATAAACTCATGAAAAGAATACAAAATGAGGTAATCCTATATAAAATAACAAACTCATAACCCTTAACAAAACCATGCGGTTGCCTTACCGCCCCAATGGCCAGGAGGTTATCAAAGTGGTGGATGTAGACATGGACAAACACACGGAACAACCGCTTCAGGATTTTCTTAGCAATACTCATATAGTTTTTGGGGAAGGGTTTTCCTGGGAAGCAAAATATAGAGCAAAAAGATTGAAAATGTATGATTCAATAAAATGCCCTTTTAATTTCATTGGTATTCAAACTGATTATATATTTTTTTAAATGCTGAGAAGGAAAAATAGGCAATACCTGCAAAGCTAAAAGCTTAGCATCATTTGATTTTTTCCCCAGACAGTTACACTTATTTCCACTCATTGTATTACATCCAGATCGTCTTCTTTTACATGGGTCTGGCAATGCTAGGTCTCACTAGAAATGTGATCTAAATTTAAATCTACAACAAAAACAAAGCAAACAAAACTGTCTGTAAATAAAATAATGGATGACTCACCAACTTGGACAGGAAAGAGATTCTCATCATTAATCTGTGCTTCCACCCACTCCATGAGTAAAGTAATATACTGAGGGGCGGGCAGGGCTGTGGGCTTCTTGTAATTCAAACCATCACACCAGTGGTATTCATATCTGCAACAAGGAGGGAAAATACAACTTTTTATGTCTGTTTAATAAGAAAAAAAAGATAGAACCTGCCATAAAAAGTTGAAAATCACACACTTGAGAAAAAGTATAAAGCAGCAGTGAGTCCTCTCATTCCTTTCAAGGGTAATAAATATAAATATTTCAATATACACATTGTTTTTTACAATCAACATGATACAATCTTTATGCCATTCATTTTGGAAATTGTGGATTTCATAATTTTTTTGAACTTTTGAATTATTTTAAGAGAAAATACTATCATTACTTCAGAATGACAAAAAACATTTCAGATCTGGAAAATCTAAAAACTTCTAAGAACACCTTTATTGATTAAAAGAAAAGCCACAAAAACAACAGAATCTTTGAACACCAATAGAATAGAAAAAAATAAAAAATAAATAAAAATAATTCTATCTCGCTTGATGAATACATTGTGTTCAGGTGCAGAGTGATGTTGGATGACCAAATCTTAAATTTTACAATGTAGTATGCCCATATAAATACTTGTATCCTCTTTCAAATGCAGTGCACATCATCCAGTGAGTACTCCGTTTAGGCCCTAACCATGCATTTTGATAAGTGATGTGCACTTTCTTCTTTCAAAAACAAAACAATGCAAAAAACTAACAAAAGAAATACAAAACTGAATTGAGTAAAAAATGATTTGCCTCTTGTTATGAGCAAAGATAATAGATAAACAACATAACAAAAAAACAAACCAGAAAAGTTCAAAGGAGAGACAATAGAATGTAAAATGTAAAGTTGTAAACAACCTTTGCTTTGAAGTTTTTCCTCAACTCAATGTCAACCGGATAAGTACTAGGAAGACACAATCAAGTGGCACAAGATATGGAAATTGAGTTAGTTAAGGTGTTCAGTTGATTTTTCATTTTCTCCTTGCCTTGATAAATCAATATTTTGAGGACATAAAAGGGTTAGGAGGACCCAAATAAAAAAACATGGGAAGAGAAAAACACAAAAGAATTATTCTAAAATACTTGACACTAGTTAACTTGAATGATCTTTACAATTTTTAGTTTAGATGATCTATAATATGTTAAGGTGTCCCTAAATAGGCTATAAGCGTTTGAAGTCATGAGATCATGTGATAGTTTTCTGTGTAGCCAAAAGCGCATTTATTCTTTAGAGTTTCTATTTAAAAAAATCACTTTAGACGGTCTAACTATTGCCACAGAATACCAAATAGCTGTATTTTTATGGTTGCACCAACAAAGGAGAGCAATATGGGTTTAAAAATTAAACAATTAACTTGTGCCAAAAAAAGGACCAGAGCAATCGAAAGCGCATACAGAGCGATCGAAAGTGCATTCCTTTTGTAGCGGGCAAGATCCGCTCAATTGAGCTAGCACTATCTAGCAGTAGTCCCCACTTTTCTTTGGAAGAGCTAATATATCTTCTTCTTTTGTTTTATTTTTATTCATATTCATTGACACAATCCATTTTTCAGCAATGCAACCCCGACATGCATCTTGATCTCTTAGCTTCTAGAGTCTAGACTAGACTAAATCTCATATTTGGTAGATAGTATTAACTGTTTTATACTAGACTCAACTTGCTACTTGATAACCTCTTTAGAAATTCAAATACATCAAATTATGGACTCTTTAATTAGGCGATGAAAGGAAAAAAAGGCTTTGTTTTCATATATTTTCATTGTTGCCTGTAAGTTGTAAATGAGTTCATCAAGAGCGTAAGAATATATAGGTGTACTAAACTATAGAATTTGCCCACCTCTAAACCAGGAGGTCAGGGATTCGAAACCTGGGCTCATGATATCTAACCCTCACGTTCGCAAATCCCTGGCTATTGCCTGCGACAATTGAGTACCGTATTGCATGCTGAACCCAGACAAAAACTAGCTGTATTTATTTCAATATTACAATGAACCACTTCGTATCATTCTAAACAATACAGATCAATGGAAAAAGCTTCCAAAGATAACATGGGATGAACTGTCTCTGATGTCAGCTTTGGAAGCTTATCACATTCATCTTTGTTGTTCTATGAAATGACAAGAGCTCAGCTGCCTTGATGTTCAAATTGAGAAATTGTTATTACAAGTCATTACATATGGTACACACATCGAGGGCCGCAACATAAACTATCGTAAGTCGATTTTGACCAAAAATGAGACAGTTGGCACCGACATTCATTGATACACATTACACATTGTGACAAAACCTTAGAGTTGTTTCTGAATTTATTAAAATTGAATTTAAGTATTTTTAAATATCGTATCTCTAAAAGTATTTAAGAATTTCTGCAATTTGTGAACTTTGCAATCTATCACTATCATCATTTTGATTACAAATATTAACTCAGCTTTTTCTACATATTTGAATTAAATGTAAATAAAATATCACATCTACAATAATACGGTCTATAACTCAAACATCTATTCAAGTTATGTGACTGTCAAAAAGCTGTTTACTGCATTGAACAAGACAACCAAAGTTGTGCTTCTTTTAACCATTTTCCCTCCGAATGAAGAGCAAGTACAGTTGAATTACCACATCTTCATGGGAATTGAACACGGGGTACATGGTACCTAGGACTAGTTCATACTTTGTATAGTTTTCCCACGGTTCCTCGGCTGACCAGCTAGGGGTTCAATAACAGATGCAGCAAGTATTACGTGTCTCATCATTATTTGGGAAAGAATATTATTGACACCATGTCCGTTGGCAAACTCACTTCTTATCGTCATGAAGGAAGGCCGAATTTGTGTAATACACACTTTATTCTTCCATTTCAACTGTTGCCATCACATGGTGAGTATTTTCATTTGTACTTCAATGTTTTATGATAGCAGCAATTTATTTAACAATTGATAAATCACATTTCACTAAAAACCATTTGAAGGAAATACCTAACTAAATTTTGATATATTTAATCACTAGATTTATGCAAAAATAAAGCTTATTGAACTTGAATTGACGAAACTGTGAAGTTTTTTCTTCCTCCTGTAAAATTACAAAAATAGACCCGATAGTCTATGTTGCGGCCCTTGATATATGATATATATTACAGAGGAAGCAAAAAGTACACATTGAAACATCTAAAATTGTTCAGGAAATAAATATCAGGTCTAAGTTATTATTTTTCATGATTCTATCAGTATTATGGTTTCAAAAAAGTTCATTCTCAATGCAGTAAACTTAAACCACTAGACTCAGTCCAGACTTCATGTCCAGACTATCTTGACTTTCTATGATGGTATAGTCTACATAGCTGTAGAAGAAACTTGATGCTAAGCTGGTGAAGAAACTAAGACTTATATCTGATCTAGAAAACTCCAAACAAGTGTGAACAAGTAAACCACTAAATAACTAAGGATCATTTTCACTTTCATAAAACAGACTTTAGCCAAAACATTATCATCATCATAGGTTTTACAAAGCTGAGATCATTACCTTGAAATCCTCCCGCCTAGAGAGTCATACGACAGAAAGGTAGGCGAAGATGGCCATGAATTCTATTGAGCATAGCTTTCCAAAATTTGTCATCCCATTCCCCCTTGGTTGCAAGAAATGGGCTAAGTTTCAAACCCTTGGTCTTGGCCAAATATTGTTGTGCAAAGAAATCAAGAGGTTTATTGTCATGAAAATACACAGTATTGTTAGTGTCGGCCATCTTCTTGCAAGCAGGAAGTAAGAAAGGGAAGAAAAGTTAATAAGAGGCTATGTTCTGGATAACAAAGTTAAAGCGACTTACTTTGGGCCTCCAGACATTGTGGGACAAGTCTGCTCTGTGCAATGCTCAAACACTGTGCCGTACAACAAGTTGATTCGGTTGAAGAAGTCAACAACTGAGGGAGTTCATTTAAAAACATAAATTATTCTTTCAGGGAAACCGATCTATATTCTTGTCTCATGAAAATATTTTTTCAATATGTGCTAACTTAAAAGGGTAATGATAATGCTTCAGAGCTGAAACTGATTCAACACTTCTCCCTACTGATTTTTGTTTTGTTTTAAAAACAACAATCTTTTACAATGTGGAAAAACCATTACATTGGCAAAATTTTTGGTTCAGGATCAGATTGCAATTTCTGTGGATTTTTTTTCAATTTTTCTTTACGATTCAAACAAAATAAGGTAGTACTAAACATTTTTGTCACATTACATTCTTCACAGCTAATAATCAAGAGTTGAAAATAGATAACAAAAAAGGTGACAAAAAATTAATCAATAAAAAAGTAATTCTTTTAGAGTCTAATTAATGGACTTTGGAGCCGGAGCTTATCCCCATTTCTCTTGCTTGAAATAGACAAATGGCAATGGTTCCCAACCACTGGGATAGCATTGCAGATTACTATCCCCATCCCAAATAGTGGATTGGTACACATTTTACACCTGGGTGGGGTAAGGCAATTGCAAGGAAAAACTGAAGTACCATAGAGGTCGGAATCAAACCTTGTGCCCCGGGGTTCTGTACTCACCACGCTTCTAAAAGATAAAAATAAATCTTACATTTACAACACTTTTACTTTCTGAAATTGAATAGCGGTGAGAAAAAATAAATTGGAAACAATACCATGAACAGCAACCCAGTCATTGACATCTTCCCCAGGGGGAAGCTTGACCACTTCTTTCAGGTCAATACCAGAATTCAGTGATGCATTTGCCTGTTTGTGGAGGCTGAACTTCATCGTCCCACTTTCAAATTTTTTCTTGGGACGAAAGGTCTGAAACTCAATTGTCAAAAAGTAAAAATTGAAATTAGTTACCCAGTAGCATAAATCAGGGTCATAAAAGCAAAGAAGAAGAGGATTTTTTCACAGCGGAGAATAAGATTCTCTGCAGCAAAGAAGAACTGATGAAATACCAACTAATGAATACTTCAAAACTGCTGTAACACTTGAAACTGATAAACAGCGTTATCGGAAGCAGTTGCAGGTAACGATAGTTAGCGGGATTGCCAGCTGTCACTGACATACTCGTCTAACGTGTGGAATTGTTTCTTATTCTGTAGTTGATTTCTGCTACAAATAACTAACTATAATACTAGAGGAGTCTTGCTTTTGATTTCTTAGTATTGAGAGTAAATAGTCAGCACGGTTCTGAAGTTACCATCATTTGAAGCTAGCCCTCAATCTGCTCTCAAATTAGATAGATAGAGCCGGTGAACACTCTTTTATGTCCATCAAAGCCGTTATTTATCGAGATAATGCAAATTATTGACAAAATATTCCTGAAAATTTTTTTCTCCTCTCTCACAAAACCCATACAGATCCCTTACGATTTTTCCCACGAAAGTAGAGCAAACACAATGATTCATTGAGACCAGGTGGTTTGTGCATCATTCAAGACTAAGCTGGGTGTGTAGTGAGATTGGTCAGTGTGTAATTTTCCGATGTAAACATTGTCAAACAGCATCCACCCCTTCATACATTCTCTACCGCTGTACAAGGATGGATACTAGGCGAGTGAGTAGACTGGCAAAACCCGGTCACCGCCGGACAAGGATGGTTGAGATGCGAGTGAGTAGGCCAGTAAAACCCGGTCCCCGCCGCACAAGGGTTAAGAAAGGATGATCAAGTAAACACAGACTAGAGGTCTAGACTAAAAGAAAGCTGTTGTTTCTTCTTTTGATCCTTCACTTATTATGTGATGTCACATTCTTTAGCCTAATTGCACCAGATGCTGCTGCAGGTCTTTTTAGATACTCAGGTCTAAGAAATTGTCACATAAACCTCCAATAAAACAATATACAATACTGCTTAAAGTTAGTAAAGTTACGTCCACTCAAAACGTTTACCTTGTCTTTAGAGAAAAACTGGTTAAAGGCTTTTGAGGCCATCTTGGTTGGTGTCAGTTATTTGTGTATGATGAGGTCACAAGTTCCTGTCCTTTACAAGTAAAATTGACCGATTCTCAAATGGTGCAAAAATATGACAACAGAAACAACTTCCCGGTTCAGAGGTCAATGTATGTATTTAACGTCAAAATGTCTTATTCATGAGTACAAAATATTCCCATTTGCGCCTTCAAACATCTATGTAGGAAAAGATGAAGTTCATGAAGCTGCAAGGATTTGTTATTATATTACTATGTAGTTTTGAGACATTACATGCCGTTCCACAATTTGAACTGTAAGCCTATAATTTGTACCAAATCGGTTATTCAACTCTCCTGTTCGTTATCGGAATAAATTTTCCGAATCAATTACTTCCGGCAACAGAAAAATCACAGAAGGTGTCGAGGGTTTGACAGCGATAAGTAGGCGTTGACCTCCTGAGAGCAAGTATCTGCGTCAAATCTTGTAAGGAAACCACAACAATGGCGATGGGAAAATGCTACCGTATTTTTCAGAAAATACCACCAGATCGAGAAACAACATACAGTGTCTTGATGGATAATAAGGGGACGAATGAAGCTCTCATGTTTGAATCAGGAGCAGTTGTGCATCTTAGTAAGAACATTATTTTATTTATTTGTGCTTGACTATGTTTGGGTATCATTGAATTTTCTTTTTCTTTTTAGTCCTTACTTACTTTACTTTATCTGTCTGCTTGTATAGGGTATAACAGGGAGATATATTCTTCTTTCGAGGCTAGAAGGATGGCCTGTTCTAAGGACATCCCTGCTGCCTTGTATAGTCTCAGTCATTGAATTATTCCATCTCTCTATTTTATATGTTAATTACATCTATTATGATGTAAGGAACCAATGCATAAGGTTTTCCCGTTAAAATGTCACAGCACAAGGTATGACCACCATCACAAATTGTCATAATATTCACAATGTAATGACCAGTGCAAGCGATGTGGCAGCTCTGGAGGTCTGAGACTGTGCCATTGCTGTGTAATCAACACGTGATTGAGAGAAAACTACACGAAAGGTAGTCAGCCATATGATTGTCTTTACCAGCCAGGTGTTTTATTTCTGTGTTGAATTCATAAATGAATGGGAGATGCCACTGCTGGCGGTTAGATAGAGTCTGACATTTTCATGAGTGCAACAATGGTTTGTGGTCAATAAAAGCAGTGAAATATCAGTTTTCTGCCAAAAGCGCTGTACTTTAATTCCGCTGGTTGAATCTTTCTGCTTAAGAAACCCAAGAGTGTACAATGCTCTGGCTGCATGATCAGAAACATCTGAGAGGGCGATAGCTGCTCCTGGATGCCGGTGAGCAAGCATGGTGACGTCTGATAAAGCAGTCTTGCCTTTGGACCGGCTAAGGATTCGTACAGAGGTTGTTCCCCATCCTGGGAATGAATATGTGAATAAAATTTTATCTTAATTTACACCGCCAAAAACTCCTTCGTCCTTGAATGGTGGATGGTTTTTGAAAGTGTAATTGCCTCAACTTTGGATGGAAGAGGTATAGTACCCTTTTCAGTCACCTGATGTCCCATGAAATCAATGCATTGCATTGCACACCAAAAACGCACTTTTCAAGATGGATGGCAAGACAAAATTTTTGTAGTTAGCTGCAGACTGTGTATCTTCCTGATGTTGATAGGGATTTTCAAAAAGGCCTAAAGGGGGAAAGATGTCTGTTTATTTAATGTCCTCTGGGTGAAAAGGTGATAA
This sequence comes from Melibe leonina, assembly GCA_031471865.1. NCBI lineage: Eukaryota > Metazoa > Mollusca > Gastropoda > Nudibranchia > Dendronotidae > Melibe > Melibe leonina. The sequence continues at coordinate 8,772 of JAUEKZ010179764.1, read as the reverse complement.
CCTCGGATGAGGTCCATTTTGGCGAAGAAGTCATGTGTGGAATCGGATATCTGTCTGGTGTTGTTTTGTCATTTAGAAGTAAGTAGTCTCCACAGGAATGCCAGCTGCCATCAGACAACGTGGACTGGTGATGCTGAAGGACTGTCTGATCTCTAGATGATATGTGTCTCCTCGAGTTGGTAGAACTCTGGCTTTGCAATAGCCAGGTTGTCAGGAGCAAGTCACAGTGTGATGTTGGGTCATGGTGGACACAGTTGTCCATAAGCGATACTTCACTTCAGTGCACAACGCTCGCTGGAAGTTACCTGTCTGTCTGCAAAAGGGTCGACTAGCTGTGAACTCATAATGAAAAATACCGCCAAAACTAGTTGAATAAAATTCTTTATTACAGGCTCAAATGAACATAAATTGATAAATTATAAACTGAGATCATCAGCAAAAGGCCAAGATTCATGGCAGTGACATTTGCATTTGTTTATGTGTAGTGTAGTAAACGAGTGGTATGCAGATACAAATTCATGCAATTTAACATTGATTGTCTGGCTCTATCAATAATGAACTTGGGAATAGCTACTCATACAGGCTTGCAACCTCAAATAGTCTTTATCAAATTTCATTGTAGGATTGTTTGTCATTATCATTTACAAATTTTAAAAAGTTATTGTTTTTTCTGTTGTGTTTCTCTAAAAACAGCAACAGGGGAAGTAGATCTTCTTCGTAAACAGTATACAAAAGTGATTGATGCATATGGATGCCTTGGTGTTATGAACGTAAATGCAGGTCAGTGTTGTATTTGTAGATGAAACTGTTTATCTTAAGTACATAGGTTCATTCAAGATAATGTTGATTTCTTCTTGTTATCGATGATATTTACTTATAACATCCTTTTAACATATTCCTCTTCTTTTTCTTACAGCTTTTCTAATTTGGTTAAGGGTTGCTACATTCTTTGCCCAAACTCAACGTTCTATGATCTTAAGTATTATCTTCTTCCAAGTCTAGACTTCTTATATCTGCCTTAACTATGTCCATCCATCTTCTTTTCTATTTTTCTAAGATACTTTCAACATTGTATCCATCATTATTTTTATTTTCTCATTTCTCAGTTTGACTTTTATTGTCCATCATAGGGACCACCGCCACACAGTATTCACATCTCTGCCGCTTCCATATACATTTCCTTCTTCTTTCTAGCAGTACTTTATCCAGTCGATACATCATGGCAGGTGTAATTATAGCACATACACCTTTCCTTTCAGTCTACTAGGCACCATTTTGTCACACTTTACTCCTGTAATATTCTCCAGCTGTTTCATTTAGCTTGAATATCTTTCTTCACCTATCATTGCACCCTCCATTGCCCTGTATGATGGACCCCTGGTATTTGAAAATATTTACGCTCTGTTGCCCTGTGCACATATTTTGGCTTTTGACTCACTTTCAGTCCATGATGTTCAAGAGCCTTTCTCCAGTACTCCAATTCCTCCTCTGCTCCCTCTTTTGTCTCATATAGTATCCATCAGCTGCATATTGCATATTCTATGAGGACCTTTTGTGGATCCTCTCTCCTCTGTGAGTACATCAATTACCACAGTAAATAAGAATGGGCTAGACACTGATCCCTGGGTACTAGTACTATCCCACTTTGAATCTAAACAGTGAAGATATTATGCCTATTGCAGTTTTTGTAGCAATTTGAACTGTTTTCATGCATATCCTGCATTATCTTTACGTATATATATCCATCAGGCACAGGCAATGCCATACTTCTTCTCTTGGAATCTATTATGTATGCTCTTTCCAGATCGATGAATACTCAGCACAACTGTATTTCCTTCACTTTTCTATTACTGTATGCAATGTAAATATAACATCTGTTGTACTTTTTCCTGCCACAAATCCAAACTGAGCATTTGTGGCTCATTAATTTTATACCCGTATAATTTCATCATTCCTGCACATCTATATTTAAAAAAATGGTGATCAGGATGCTTTCTCTCCACTCCGGTCCCCTGGCTTTCTGTCATGGTCCAGTGTATCATTGAACCGCCAGCACAGAAAGTGACATCCCTCATCCCCCAAGGCCTTCAAATCCTCGCTGTGATTCCATCGGGGCAGACAGTTCGCACTTTTTTCTTACTCAATTTCCTCTCCCTTGGGTTCTCTTCGTTCATAAATAGCAGTTTTTCTAATGGTTCCTTATATCTATCCTCTTCCTTTGGGTGTACATATCCAGTTTCATTCTTTATCATTTTAAGACCCTCTTTTTATGCATAAACTTTTGTCTTTGCCCTTGCTCTCTTTGCCACCTATTTTGATGTCACAAGCAGGGCTTTTGATTCTACATCCGTTCAATTGTCTCATCTTTTTCTTTGTTTCTATTCTATTCATGATCAAATGTTACACATCCTCGTTCCACCACTATGTTTCCTTGCCAATTTCTCTCCTTTCTCAGCTCATCCCATGAATCTCTGCACTTACTTACTTGTGGTTTCCAAACTTTTGAAAAGTAAATTCTTAGCCTATTCTTTCAACATATTGCAATCAGTTGTTTGGCTAATGTGATTGATTTATCATGTTTATAAGAAAACTAAATCTTGTTCCCTTTTGTTAATAATTTACTTAAATTTTTTTTCTTGTTTGATTTTTATGAATACTCACAAAAAGATTTATTTTATCTGAAAATATTAAGAGCATTTAAAATTGCTTTTTTGACAGGAAATTGCAGCATTAAAATTCTGGCGACAGTCACAAGCTGTTTATCTGTGGGCAAAATTGGCGAATCAGAAGTCTTCAGAATCACAGGTGTTCATTTTCATTCCCTGAGGAATGATCCATCAGATGAGGAAAGAGTGTCAGAGGTAAACGGATGAGAAAAAAAGGGCAAGCTCTGTATCCATACAGATATTTATGGTATTTTTGTACCGTGTCAGGTTAAAAATTTGGATGGAAGGGTTATGACTGTGATCACTCATAATCCAATGGGTTATGCACTGCACCACCCTAATGCCATAATTTATGGGGACCTGAGATTACAAGAGGAATGATGAAGAGAGCAAGACTCATATTAAGGCATAAATTATATAATGAGAAAGGGGTGTACTTACGAGAGTTACCCTTTGTTAATGTTGCAATCTGAATCATGTTGTAAACTATTATTTTGAAGTGTTGACAGTGAAATTATAAGCTCTATGTAAAATAATGCAGTCATTATCTCTCATCTTTTAAGAATGGGGATTCTGCTAATATTTCTTGAATTTGAAGATCTCTTTTCTATCTTGAATTTCAGTATTTGCTTGTTGACCCAGACCAAAAAAGGACAGGTAGAAAAAATATATAAATGAAGGTTTAATTTTCAATCCCCATTTTGATAAGATGGTGGAGATTGATAATCTCTGTAAATCTTTCCTAGGTTGTGATATGAACGCTAATGTTTGATATGTAAAAAAGTGTCACTTTTACCCGTTCCCACACAGGTAAAAAAGTTGCTTGGGTCTGGAACGTTTTATTTCACATGGGCAGAAAACGAAGAGCCCTGGGATCTCAGTCTGTGTGCCCAGCGTACGCTCCAGGATCACGACACAGACAACAGGTTTTTCTGGTGAGAAATGTGTTACAAGGTTTCGTAGTTCCTGCATAAGCAAATGAATGAATGAAAATTAATGTATAAAATATCTGAATAATTATATAGATAAGATTAAGCCTTAATGTGGAGAGTATTTTTTTAGGCGGAAGGTCACCTGCAATAATAGGGACATGTTGTCAAAGGAAACACCTGAAATGTTTGGTGTCAAATTGAAGGGAAATAAACAAGCAATGTATTAATGACCATGACAAAGTTTATCTATGACATAGAAATAGTGCAAGCAACGCAGACTGCGTCAATTTGCACAGAAGTGGCACATCAAGCAACGCAATGTGTGTCATCAAGCACTATTTGAGTCAAATAGATGATGATTATACTGAGAGTGGAAATAGTTACTGTTGTAGTTATTATTATAACTACTATTATCATCTTTCTTGTTATTCTTGTTCAAAACCATATGTCCTAACTTAAATTGTGTCTTCTAATTTTCACAGATTCTTTATCTCAATATGTCTGTCCTAACTTGGATGATAATTATGTGTCAGGCTGT
>JAUEKZ010179744.1:0-13840 GCA_031471865.1 Melibe leonina | reverse complement strand
GTTGGGGGGATAAGGGGGAAAAGGGGTTGGGGGGATAAGGGGGGAAAGGGGTTGGGGGGGGGGGATAAGGGGGATGCTGAATATCAAAGGCATTTTCTCCAACAAAATATTCATCATCTCTTGTAAGAGATTCAAAACAAAATAACAAAATATATATTTTAATAAATTTAAAACTGACCCCTAAGAAGAAAAAAATGGTCCTGATTTCAAATAACAGCCGGTTCGGATATGAGACAAGAGGAGGAAGAAGAGGAGGGAAAAGAGGAGGTGGAGGAGAAGGAGAAGGAGGAGGTGGAGGGGAAAGAGGAGGAGGAGGAGGGGAAAGAGGAGGAGGTGGAGGAGAAAGAGGAGGTGGAGGGGAAAGAGGAGGAGAAGGAGGAGGTGGAGGGGAAAAAGGAGGTGGAGGGGAAAGAGGAGGTGGAGGGGAAAGAGGAGGTGGAGGGGAAAGACGAGGTGGAGGGGAAAGAGGAGGATAGAGAAAAAGAGAAGGTGCAGGTGGAGAGAAGGTGCAGGTGGAGGGCAAAAAGGAGGAGGAGGATAGAGAGAAGGAGAAGGTGCAGGTGGAGGGCAAAGAGAAGTGAAGAGTCCCTCACCATGTAATTTGATCATCTCATCCAGATTGGGGAAGAGGGCCTTGGCCAGTTCCTGCATGATGAGAATGTCGCTGCGCATCGGTTGGTTGAACACTTTGTCTAGCACACGCAGGTTGCGTAGGTGGGCACGCTCTGTGTACATCAGCTCTGGTGTACAAAAATGGCCGACGCGGAGAAGCAAGTCAGGAAACAGACCGATAATGATGATGATAGTAATAATAATAACAATTATATTACGATAATAAAAATAATAATAATGATAGAGGATGCGGCGAAAAAACAAACCAATAATGATAATAACAACAATAATAATAGATTAATAATTATTATTATCATAATATGTGTGTGTATGTGTTTGTTGTCGTATGTGTGTGTGTGTGTGTGTGTGTATGCCTGTGTGTGTGTGTATGTGTGTATGCCTGAGAGTGTGTGTGTATGTTACCATTGAGCACTTCCTGTCGTTTCTTCTCCTTTGGTTTGAGTTTGCGTAGGACGTCCTCCCCGAGGATCTGTTTGAGGCTGGGCAGTTCGGGTTCCACGTCTCGGTCCAGTTCGTCCTGTTCATGCATGTTGTCTGTGCTAGTACTCGGGCTCTCTCCACTCCTGTATGAAGGGTGGACCATGGGAAGGGGGGAGGGGAGGTTAGGTAATCATATCATCAGCAATGGCAGGATGGGGGGGGAGGGAGAGAGAGGAAAAAAGAGAAAGAGAGAGAAAGAGAGGGTGGGGGAGAGAGAAGGGAGCGATCCAAAAAGAGCGGGGCCAATACCTCCAGACATAACATCAGGTGACAAAGGGTGAATCAGTGTGATGAGGACCAATGGTGACACGCACAAACCCACACGCACCACACACTTACGCACGCACGCACGCATGCACGCACGCACACACACACACACACACACACACACACACACACACACACGTACCTGTTGGACATGCTGGATGTAGAGGAGCTGCCAGATTGGTTGATGGCCTTGAACGTCTCCGAATCCATCTCCACATCGCTGCACGGAAAAAGAGAGGGAGGGAAAGAGAAATGATAATAAGTGAGCGCAATAAGAAGCAGGAGAAATAAAACATCAGTAAACCAAAGCAATTTTTTAAATATTATTTTTATAATTTGAAGAAGAAAAAAAGAATGAAAAGAAGAAGAAAACTAACACTGTCACACAAAAAAAAACAGTAAAAAAAATATTTTTTTAATTTTAAAAAAGTTAAACAAAAAGACAGAGTGAATTTGAGTGAAGTTCTAGTAATGTAATGAACGCACAGACAAGAAAGTTTTGGCTGAAAGACAACTTTTTCTTCTTTTTTTTTTTTTTTTGCTTAAAATAATAGGAAAAAGTCAAAAGGACAAAGCTGAATTCTCTTCTCACCTTTTGGCTCTCCTATTGCGCCTGTCTCCCTTCTGCGAAAAAGAGAAGAAAAATTTAACTCAATTTAGAAAGATTACACAGTCTAGGCTAATAGGAATGAAGTCAAAAGTGCACTTATTTCATTATCTTTCTTATATTCTTCTTTTTCTTCTTCCTATTAACCCTTCCATTGCTAAGGCCACCAAAATCCTCAAAACTTGCCTGTTCATATACCAGATAAATCAAATTTCAGTGAACTGACATATGCCAAAAGCCTGATAATCAGACTTTTGGCAGGTGTCAGTTCACTGAAATCTGATTTATCTGGTATAAGAACACGTAAATCTTTAAGATTTTGCATTCAATTCAGTTGAGCTAGAATCAGACCTCGCAGTGAAAGGGTTAACAGACTGATTCTGTTGGGCCTCTAAGTTGCATCAAGATGAATTCAAAGTCCCTCTAAACTGAAGCAAGAGACGTCTGCAATTTCAAGTGTTGATGATCCCTTTGAGGATTTTTACTAATAATAAGGGGCAAAATATAATTATCACCAATTTCTCACCCAAAAAAACCAAATGACTTATGTAATACAGGAGATCGTTTTTGACTTTCGGCCGAAGCACAGTTATTATAAAGTCTTCAGCTGTCAAATATCAGAAATTACAGACCAACCACCCGAAGTCTTTTGGAGTAAGAACTCATGCCATTACATAACTGACAGAGTATTATCTACATCATAATTGAATATTTATAATCATCATTATCCTTATCCGATTATGATAACTGAAGACTGCAGGGGAAGAACGATCAGAGTCACATTTAGCTATTTTCAGAGCTTTTACCCTTGATAGTTTAATTAATTAATTATAGCCAATACTTTACTCCCTCCAAATAACATATGTAAAAAAATATCAGGGTCCAAAAGTTATTCGTAATTGTTAAAAGCTAATAATACAATGAATCAAAGAGTGTTTTCGAAATTGAAAAATTTGTTTTCTAAAAACCAGAAAAGTGTGACTCTGATCGTTCTTCCCCTGTAGTCTTCAGCCGTGTCCTGCCAGGCGTTACCTCTCCCTTGTTGTTGAGACTTCCGGATCGATTGAGATCTGTGCTGCTTCTCCTGAGGACGCAACGTAAAGAAAAGCTGGGGTAACATTTTAAATCATTCAATTAACCAGTGATGCCAACGCATAAAGGACCAAAAGGGGAAAGAATCGTCAGATTTATGTATAGAGAGACAAAGAAGAAAAACACAAAAGAACCAAATAAGAGGTAAAGAGGAGAAAATGTCATCAAAAAGGAGGAATTCCTCTTTTTGGAAGAAAATGTGCATCGCTGATTAAGGGGAACCAATGGCTGAGTGGTTAGCTCACTGTCTCGTGCTGCCAGCCAGGCCATTGGTGCCGAAGTTGGATCCCTGATTCAATCCCCAGTCAGGTCAAGGTCAATTTTTTCTTCTTCTTCTGTTTTTCCATATATTTTTTTTGCTTTCTTTAGCTTTGTCTCATTTCTGCACTTCATGTTATTTGAAGCTTCACTCATTCCATGTGATTTCCAGTGCCTGATCCCCACCTTACTGTCATTGCTTTACGATTCAACATTAAATCATTAGATAGATATCAAATTCGAAGCTATCTATTTAAAGTACTTCCAAATAAAAAACCTTCATTTAAACCATTCTCAGATTTCTTTTACATTATTTTGCCAGGGTTGTTTTATGTGCCTGTGTGTGTGTGTGTGTGTGTGTGTGTGTGTGTGGGTGTGAATAAGTGCCTTGAGTGTGTGAGGAGTGAAGTTATTAGCTTTTCCTTTATTTGACCATTCATTAACATTGTAATTCTATTCATGTCTTATAATGTAAAGCCCCTGGAGCTATTTAAGCAAGATGAAGGACATTGTATAAATCAGTGATGATAACACAAAAAGACCAAAAAGGAGGAAAATACCCAGATATATAGAGACAATGATGAAAAAACAAAAAGAACCAAATAAGAGGTAAAGAGGAGAAAACGTCATAAAAAATGGCGGAATTCCGCGATACATGATATTTATGATTAATATTTTTTAATTGCCTATCTTTATTACATCAACCGTATGAAGGCGAAGGCTATTTCTCATCAAACTACTAACGAGATACATCAAAATCTTCCACATTAGGCCTATTCTCATGCCAGAAAAATAAGATTTCAGCGGACTGACATATGCCATCAGGCTTGTGACATATGTCAGTCCACTGAAATCTTATTTATTTGGTATAAAGAAACACAATATTTTTCAAAATTTGGCATATTTTTTGTTTCGGTGAGAATTGGACCTCGCTGTGAAAGGGTTAAACCAAGTCTGGCCCTGACCTCTCGTTCTTGAGTCCGTTGCCGACCGATCCGGAAGTGCCAGACGGGGATTGAGAAGGCACCTCCAGTCCATCAAAGCCGGAACTGGTGGTTGAGAGGCTCATGGGAGAGGAAGAGGCGTTAGGGTCTGTGGGGCTGGTGCACTCGTACCGACTCACGATGGACTTGACGCTGTGACCCGTGGGGATGCCTGCTATGAAGAGAAGGGTGGATGCTGCTCTCACAAAGTGTGGGGCGGGGGGAGACAGCAGAGGGGGAGACAGTGGAGGGAGGGGGTGTGGGCAGAGAGAGAGAAGAAGATAGAGGAAAAAGAAGAGCAAAAAGAGGAGGAGACATGCAGGCAGAGAGGGGGAGAGGGAGAGAGAAAGACATGGGGAAGAAGGAGAAAGAGGGACAGAGAAGAAGATATAAGAGAGGAGAAGCAAAGAGGCAAAAAGTGAGGAGACAGAAAGGCAGGGAGGGGGATAGAAAGAGAGAGACAGAGAGAGACAGAAAGGAACCAGACATGGATAGAAAACATAGAAACGAAAAGAGCAGAAAGCAAGATCAACGCGGGATGAGACGAGAAAAAGAGCAATGGAATTCAGAAGACACAAAATTGTAACGCGCACACACACACATACACACACACATACACACACACATGCACACACACATGCACACACACACACACACACATACACACACACATACACACACACATACACACATGCACACACACACATAGACACATACACACACAGGGTCAAGAGGTCACAACACAACACATGGTTTACAATGAAGTCACCAGGATCGAGGAGATACGGATACGGATACGGATACGACATTTACATGATATATATTATATATGATGACGATTCCAGAAGGGTGCATCAATATATGAAAAAAGGAGTGATTATGAGAGGGTTTTTCAGGTGGAGGTTACGCAGATGAAAATGGCGAGGGTGAATAGAATAGCCATGTTAAAGTTAGAGCAGTTACATTAAAGAGAATTAGAGGGAAAGAGAGGAAGAGAGAGGAAGAGAGAGGAAGAGATAGGGAGAGAGAGGAAGAGAGAGAGAGGAAGAGGAAGAGAAAAAGAGAGAGAGAAGAGGCCAGCAACATTGAGTGTGCGCAAGGTAGAAACAAGTAGTATCGGAAAAAAATATTTTGAGGGGGCGGGATAATTTTTTTAATTTTTTTTTTTTCAATTGTTTTGTTTTGTTTCATGATCCAAGGGTAGAATTGTGGAAATCATGATTTTTCGTTCATCATTTCAAAAAATTATTGATTTGTACATTAAAAAAACAATTTTAGGAAGTGGTGTCGTTTAGTGAGGGAAAAATTGAAAAAAGTGATCAGACAAATTTGACAAGATTTAATAGGAATAAGAAGGCAAAGATTGTAACAATGGCAGGGAAGGGAAGAGGGAGAGGGTGAGGAGGATGAGATGGAGTGTGAGATATGACAAAAGAAAAAGGGGAGGTTATGTATGTGAGCAGGAGAGAGGGGGGAGGTATGGGGAAGGGGGTGGGGAAGGAGAGGAAACAAACCCAGAGAGAAGGGAAAGGGAGGGTGGGGGAGGGAAAGGGGAAAGGGGAAAGCAAACACAAAAAATACATGGCATTAGTTGAAGCCCAAAACCAGTAAAGGCAATGATAAATAGCCAGGCAGACAGACAGATGGACCGACACAAACACAGACAGCAAGTGACTACGTCATTTTGTATTAGTACTAAGCAGCCCTGCCCTAAGCAGTAGAAGAGGAGAAGAGGTCAAGAGGTCATGAGGTCATCAACTCTAGGAAGATGAATGAGTCAGAAAAGCTTAGCTGCCAAAATATTTTTTGTTCTAATTAAATAAATACTAAAATCGTATCAGATCTTTTACAGTCAATATTTCTATACAAACATAAATTGATTCCATCAAAATTCAATATGATTATCTATTTCAGGCTTTTGGCATGTGGCAGTTCACTGAAATCTGATTTATCAGGTGTAAATAAGAACGGGCACATCTTGAAGAGCGAGGGAGAGAGAGTTCATCTGCGTTAAGCATAATTTACCTTAGAATTTTTATTTTTTTTAATATTAAAAAAAAAAAAGACACAATTCCAATTTACATCTTTTTTACTTAATTATTCAATACTTTTTTTTTCAATATACCTGAATTTTTTCATTGGTCGGTTTGTCTTATAATTGCTGTTTACAACTCAAATTTTTATCATAAAAAATGGAATTTATAATTTCTGGTAATTTGATGAACCAAAATATATCTTATCTTACCACATCTTATCTTATTGTATTTCAGGCACAAAGAGGTTTGGGATATGTGTGGGAGGGAGGAGGGAAGGGGGGGGGGTTTGATACAAGGGCAGCAGGCATGCACTCTCTACATCATCATTACAACACGCCTGGGACACGGGACAGCATTGGATACAGGACATGTGTTCATGTGTCTGTGTGTGTGTGAGAGAGTCCATGTGAAAGTCCACATGTGAGCAGTGCTGCCAACCCTAGCCCATGAAAATGTGTACAATAGGAAGCCAAAATGAGGAAGATTTATAAAAAATGCGGACAATCCTGAAATTCAGGTGATTTCATTAGTACTATGTGGTAAAAACTGCTAATATTAGCATCAAAGTCGGGCGGCAGCGACAAAAGCTTCAAGTTTGAACTCAAAAAGTTCACATATCGTCATAAAATCACAGCAGTATAATTAAAAATGCAAAATATTTCAGTTTTCAAACTGAAAACGTGTAATTTGTGTTTGAAAAAAGTTTTCAAAACACACAAAAAACGACCGATAGTGACACAGTTTCGAAGCGAACATTGTCAAGAACGAAACGATTTTTAGCTTAGTTTCACTTTGAACAGGAAGTGACGACAGTTAATTTCCGGTAGAAGGTTACCGATGAAACGGTAATTCGAATCATTATACCTATTGAAACCAGCCGTCAAAGTTGGGCCAACGGCATGGCCAGTGATCATACACAAGCGAACTTATGAGCCGATTAGATCGGCCCGTGACCCTTCTAGAGTTAAAGTACACTAAAAACAAGTGCATGATGTTTAGTTTTTTTTTTTTTTTAATGTTCTACTTCTATCATTTTTGTTCTAGAAATTCAATAATGCGTACGATCCTCGGCAAAATGCGTACAGGCGTACAATGAATGAAAATGAGTACGAATACGCATTTTTTGTGTACGGTTGGCAGCACTGTGTGAGGTGTGTATGTGAATATATATATATGAGTGTGTGAGTGTGTGTGCTATGCAGGTTCACACACGTACCCAAGTCTCCGTCGTCGTCCTTTGGAAGGGGCTGAGTGACCAGTCCTCCACCACTGCCTCCGCCGTCCACAAAGCTTGCCAGACTTGCCGTGTCTGCACCAGAACCCTGCGACAGACTCGATGCAACTGGAACACAACGATAAACAAAAAAAATTTTAAAATTTAATTGTTTACATGATACCCTTTTCATAGCAAAGTCTAATTCTAACCCAATTGAAATATGCAAAATCTTGAAACTGTATTTGTTCTTATACCAGATAAATCAGATTTCAGTGAACTGAAATTCAGGCTTTTGGCATATATCCGTTCACTGAAATCTAATTTATCTTGCAAAAGAACAGGCAAATATTGAAGTTTTTTTTGTTGTTGTCATTAGCAGTGAAAAGGTTGATAAACCTCAACACTTTTAACCCTTTCAATGCTAAAACTACAAAATAGACCAAAAATCTTCAAGATTTGGACGCTCTTATACCAGGCAATTCTGTCTCCATGCAACTGGGACACGACAATTTATGTAAACATTAACAATACATCTTTAACACTTTTAACCCTTTCAATGCTAAAACTACAAAATAGACCAAAAAACTTCAAGATTTGGCCGCTCTTATACCAGACAATTCTGTCTCCATGCAACTGGGACACCACAATTTATGTAAACATTAACAATACATCTTTAACACTTTTAACCCTTTCAATGCTAAGGTTATCACTCAAACCATAAACTAGACATCAAAATCTTCAAGATTTCGTAGCTCTTATACAAAAATAAACTGTCTATCTGTCTGCCTGCCCGCCTGTCTGTCCATCTGTCAGTCTGTCTGTCTGTCTTTCGGCCTGCCTGCCTGTCTGTCTGCCTATCTGCCTGCCTGTCTACCTGTCTGCCTGTCTACCTGTCTGCCTGTCTACCTGTCTGTCTGTCTACCTGTCTGTCTGCCTATCTGCCTGCCTGTCTATCTGTCTGTCTGCCTGTATACCTGTCTGCCTGTCTACCTGCCTGTCTGCCTGCATGTCTATCTGCCTGTCTGTCTGCCTGCCTATCTGCCTGTCTACCTGCCTATCTGTCTACCTGCCTATCTGCCTGTCTGTGTGTTCTACTCACCAGACCCAGCACTGCTGACTGTGGAAGGTTTGCGTGGGTTGAAGCGTGGCTTCTTCTTCTTTCCCCCGCACACTTCCAGCACCTCGTCCACGCACTGCTTGTGTACCGCCATCTCACAACCTGCACACAGACACACACACACACATAGACACACATACACACACACACACAGACACACACACACATACACACACACACATACACACACACATACACACACACACACACACACGGACACACACACAGAGTAAAAACAACGACAAATGACAAGTTAGCAATTATGGCAGATTGGGTATTGACAACCAACGTGCTACCACAAAGGACCTGTTTCAGGACACGAGACTTAGATTTTAGGCTGAAGCCAAGTTCTAAATTTAGCTCAATTTAGGCTCCATTTGAATATTTTGACCACTCAAAAAATAGAAAACAATTCACTCCGTACTGAAATTGTGCCTAATTTAGAACATAGTCTCAAACTAAACTTTGGTCTCGCGTCATGAAACCGGTCCAAAGAGATTAACAGCGGGCTCGCTCGAATTTCTGACCCAGTCACAGTCTACTGACAACAGGCCAACCAACCAGTCTTAGCACTATTCCCTTTACGTGGAGCACTTGGCCAGACAGCTGCTAAGATGCCTGGGATGTATCTGTTACACCATATAATATATATTCTATATATATACCGCACAAGGGATGAGAAAAAACATCCACCTTGTCTAAAATCAAGCGTCATCTTTAGTCCTTAGTAAGTCCTTTAGAGACAAAATAGCCCGTAGAGCCAAGATCTTATCCCAGTTTCTGTAGCATGAAGCAGACAAATGACAATGGTTGTCACCCTCTGGATAAGACCCTGGTCTATTACCGATTACTTTCCCCCATCCAAACTGTGAGTTGGTACTCATTTTACACCTGGGTCACTACCAGCTGGGTCACATAATACCATCCATTTCCAAATTTTTTACAAAATGTTATTAGATTGAGGTAGATTAAACATCTCATAGCCTCATAGCCTAGTTTGACTTTGACTCAAACTCCACTGGAATTGGTCAACTGTGATTTCTATTAGTCCGTCAAGCCCTTTGTAAAATATTGTTATCTTAGTCCTTGCTCTCTCCTCTTAGAGCGGTAACCATCCTAAGTTCTTCATATAAGTATTTGTTGAGCCTGTAATAAAGGAGTAATTATCATGTTACATTTTGGTACACAAGCAAAGAAGCCGAACCAAAATTAGCAAAAGAGGAATTTCTGACACAAGTCACAGGAATTTCCGAGCCCAAAGAGAAATGTCCCCATACAAACAAAATAAATACTTACGAAACGTGAAATATCTCTAGCAAAATGCAATGAAATAAATATAATGCAAGAGTACATGGTTAGGCTTAACTAATTATTTTTATTAAGCATAAAGCTCAAGTGTAACTGTAACTTTTCATCAGAATTTCTTGACAATAAGAGGAAACAGGAATTTTTTGCTCCAAAAAGCAATGTTTTCCTTTCAAAGAGGAATTTTGGCATCTCTGCACAAGTTAAGGATAAACTAGGCACATAAATTAAATGGCGGCAGGACTTACTCTGGCACTGGTAGCCCTGGTAGCCCACGCCCCACACCAGGTGTCCACACCGACTGCAGATGGTGGTGGTGTAAAAGTGCTGCTGGGTAAACTGGTGGTTCTTCACATTCTGAAAGCGGGGAGAGGAAGTGAAGGCAACACGCACAGATGACAGAAACATGGTCAGATAGTTATCATATCTCGTATTATCCTATCTTATCTTGGATAGTACTGGTATGAATGCACGTGTGTGAAGGCGTGAAACTTCAAAGTGTTCAAAAGTTCAAAGTTCAAAATTGTGAGACGACCCAGGAAAACATGGTCTGAGTCCCCAGAGACACTTTTTCTACAATTTACTTTTACGAATAGTCCGATCCTTTCTGAGTATTTTACAGTTCACTTTACCATGACATCTTATAATTCTAAGGAATTTTATTCGATTTTGTGCATTCCTCAGCAGGAAAACATGAAACACTATATAAGAGTTAAAAGAGGTCTGGAATTGACCAAGTTGAAATGCGCACTACTGACAGTTATACTCAGCCCAGCCGAGTCAGTCAGTTAATTGGAAGACGAAGAAGAAACAAAGAGATTTACAATGAAAGTTTTCCTATTTGTAGTTTATGGTTATGACAGTCAACTAAAACAATCCTGTCTTAACGAAACATTGAAAATTTCGCCCAAATTTCACTTTCAAGCCCGATAAATTGATCACACTCCCTTGTATTTTGACCTAGTTCTAGTTTTACTGGGCTGCCTGATAATTGCTTTAAATTATCTCTTAAAAGGCAATGACACTAGATAAAAGAATATCGGGGCCGTGCCAAATAAATTCAAGAGGCAAAAGTTACCAAAGAAGTCACTGACAGTAAGAATAAAAGCATAAGATACATGAAAAAACAAAACATTATTGGAAGTTGTCGGAGAGTGCTTATAATTTCAATGGTTTGTTGTTGTTTTTTGGGGTTTTTTTTACCACTTTTCAATGTAGATATAAGAATGAAGGTAAATAAAAAGTTCTGTAGCATTTGCATTTCGATGATAAAAGAAAACAAACAAAAGATGTCTATAACAAAAGAAAATCTGAACTAGAAAAGATTGAAAACCAAAAATAAAATAAGAATGATTGAAAACAAAAAAACCTCAACGAGAAGAATAAAGGTATAATAATTGGAGAAAATCTGAATGAGAAGACGAGGGGCCCTCCCGTACCTTTGCCCGGCCAGAGCGGGAGATGGGGAACTTCATCTTCTTGTCCTTCATGAGGAAGGTTGGTATGCGGTCCAGCTCAGCGCTGTGGGACGACTTCCCGCCGGTGGCACTGAGACGCAGGAAGGTAGCCAGGGCCCAGCCGGTGGCCAGGTCCTTGTCGTTGACGTTGCTGTTCACGTCGTCAGGACTGTCGGTGTGGGTGTGTGTGTGTGCAGAGGGGTGAGGGGGTATGAAGACAGGTATGATTAAATCAAGAAGAGAAAAAATGATATATATAAATGCACCTAGCAACGGCTCTTTATCATTACTTAAGGGGGTGTAACAATAGGCATGTTTAAAGTATGAATACATAATGCAAATTGAAAACCACAGACAATTTGAAAGGCAGAGAAAATCTGTGGATCCACATAAGAGTGGCAACGCTGACTCACCCCAGAGAAACGGCCTTGAGGTTGGGCAACAGAAGCTCCTCAGCAATCTTGCAGGCAGAGGTCTTGTCCATGCTCTCCTGGAGCATCTGGAACCCGTAGAAATTGCCCATTCCTGTGTTTGTATATGTGTGTGTGTGTGCATGTATGTATGTGTGTGAGTATATGTGTGTGTGTGTGTGAGTGTGTGTGTGTGAGCGAGTGTATGTGTGTGAGTATATGTGTGAGAGAGTGTATATGTGTGTGTGAGCGTGTATATGTGTGGGTGTGTGAGAATGTGTTTGTATGTTTGTGTATGAAAGGGGGAGGGGGAGTGATAGAGAGAAAAAAAAATAAACAATCAACATCAACAAGTCTTCACATATGTTCGTTACAACCATTACTTTTAGCTGAAAACATTGGGAAAGTAAGGAAAATTGGAAATACCAGCAAAATCACCAAAATTTACTATGTATTCTGTCGTTCCCCAGTCAGACATTGGTCAGTGTATGAGTCAGTCGGTCATTATGTTGTACGTAATATGTACTTATGTAATCATAGAACTCTGGACGTCAATGTACGTACCCAAGTCCTTCTTGTTGCAAAAGTCCTGCAGTAATTCCCTGATGACGCCCTCTATGGATTTACGTGCAGGCTGGAACATGACACGCAGGGCAGTCTCATTGTCGGTGCGGGAGGCGGAGGTGGTGAGGATGCTGTCTATCTGGTTGATGAGGTTCTCTTTGTCCTCTACACCTATGTTCAACGGCTGCACAACAAGATGGGTATGTTATTACAAGGTGGCATGTCAAAGGAAAACATTAGAGGACAGGAAAGTGAGGAGAGAGAGAGAAAGAGAGTACAAGGATAGAGCAGAGAGAGAAAGAGCGAAAGAGAGAAAGGATTGAGAGAATGAGGAGAGACAAGGGTTAGAGAGTGAGAAGGAGAGAAAAGTGAGAGAGAAGGGAGAAAGAAAGGATAGAGAGAGCGAGAGGAAGAGAAGGAGAGAGGGAGAAGGAAGGAGGGGGAGAAATTTCCTTTTTTCTATTTATAGAGGAAAACTGTGGTCTTAGTGTACACGTATACTTACACATCCCTGGGCAATGAAAGTGGAGTAGATTTCGTAGGCCCATTTGCGTAGCTCTTTGATGGAGGCTGAGCATCGACTGTGTGCCACAGAAATGATGTGGAACAACTGGGGAAGCAAGGCACAAACCATCCGATTAGAATAGGAATGTCATCTTGATTCATCCTTGTAAGGCATTATCTAACACTTTCACTGCTAAGTTCATTTCTAATGAAATTTCATAGACATCATGTCAAAATGTTTTGGCATTTGCCTGTTTTTATACCAGATAGATAAATCAGATCTCTGTGAACGGACGGACATATGCTAAAAGCCTGAATTTCAGCCTTTGTGCATTTATTTGTCTGTTTACTGAAATTTGATTTATTTATCGGGGAAAAAAACAACACGTAAATGTTGGAGATTTTGCAGAATTCATTTTGCTTAGACTCAGACCCTGCTGTGAAAGAGTTCATAGCGGGTCTACTTCTAACCAAACTGAAAGATGCAAAATGTTCAAAATGAACAAGATTTCAGTAAACTGATATAATATGCCAGTTCACTTAATTCTGATTGATCTAGTTCACTTAATTCTGATTGATCTAGTTCACTTAATTCTGATTGATCTAGTTCAAGAAAAGGCAAATCTTAAGATTTGCAAGTATCCAGTTACTTTAATTAGAAATAACTTTAGCATTCAAAAAAGGAAAGATAATTTGACATGATTTACAGGAGAATAAAAAAAATCACCTCTCACAATCACAAAGCAGGACACACAAACAGATGATGAATATTATCATAATTTAGATTAACAATGATTCTGAATGATTGATTGAAGAGATGAGGGATGGATGGAAGTATGGATGGATGGATGGATGGATGGATGGATGGATGGATGGATGGATGGATGGATGGATGGATGGATGTATGGATG
>JAUEKZ010179733.1:0-13840 GCA_031471865.1 Melibe leonina | reverse complement strand
CCCCGGGGGGGGGGGGGGGTGGGAGGGGGGGAGGGAAAGGCACACAGGCATCTCGGCACAAAGTGAAGAAACACTACAGGCTGTATAAGAGTTTGGTGAACACAAACAAAAGATGGAGTCGCGATGAAATGACTTTTTTTCTTTGTGCCAAAATAACAACAGTAGTTGAAATCTAATTGCAGTTCTAAAAGTCATATTGAAATGAAAATAGTAAAAACATCTCTTTTCTCTGTTACTGTTACTGTTTGAATAATTGTTAGACTAATTCAACAATTGGTGTTAACAAATTGATTTACTGTTTTCAATAGTTTAAAATGCAGGTTTGGTTCATTGTCAGACGTGGGTTTGTCACAATCTCCTTTATGCTTCAGAATCATATTCCATCCCAGACGTGTTATGGACAGAATAAAATCTAGCAGCAAAAATTGGTACCGCAGAATTTTGGGGATTCCCTGAATAATGGTACCCATGCTGTATGCGTAAAGAAAAAATCTATTGACTCTTAGGAAATGAAAAGAATCCAAATCAAATTTCAGCACCAAGAGCCTTTGAGTCATGGGGTAGATAAAGCCTGATATGGATTATATTTATAATTATTATTATTATTATCATCATCATCATCATCATCAAGTTAAACCGTCTTGAAAACTAATTCCCACATAAAAAGACAAACAAACTAGAGCGCTCACTTTGCAGTAAGTTTAGCTGTATACTCACATTCTCCATTTCAGATTTCATGTCGGGGCCTTTTTCAGTTTGAAGGACAAACTCTGAGGTCTGGGCGGACCCTGTCACTACCACTTTGTTGTTCACAAACTCTTCCAGCTTGACGGCTCCTATGGGAATGAAATACTCTCCATCCAGTTGTTCCGTATCGGACACTGTGGCGTCTCGCTGTGATTGGTCGACCACAGCTTCAATGTTTGGGTGGTAGCTCCATTTTTTCTTGTAGCGAGGATAGTGACTGTCGGGGGTCATTGCACAGTTCCGCCTGAAATCCAAATCCGGGATACGATGAGAAAACACAATTTATAAGCAAGAAAGTGGGATAAATATTCTAATTCTTTTGTTTTCATAGTAAAGTACTGGTTTTAATTAGGAGTATAAAAATGAATGACGAAAAAAAAAATAACCCAAAAAATAAACAACAAAGTTTATGCAATTTGGTTGAGAATAAGCATTTAAAATATGAGGGGAACAGACTTTAAATTTTTTAAGCAAACTACACCAATTTTAGTTTTACTTGTTTTAATTAACCTCTGCACACAAATGATTTTAATGCAGCAATGTCCTGCAATGTCTGCAATAGAATAAGTCGATGATAACCTTGCTTTCAGATGTCGATTCAACGCTCCGGATTCTGTGAACGATCTTCCACACTTTTCACATTCAAAAGGACGCTCACCTGAGAAAAAAACAGGAAAAGCGCAGGCAATTTGAAAAGTGAGACAATTGTAATAAAAAACCAGGTTTCATCATCATCATCATTTCATTTTCTACTTCTTCATTACTTTGTGCATTGTTCTTACTAATATTGGCACATTTCACTCTCATTATATCAATTCACTCAAACCTAGATTCTTATCTCCAAGTTGCAAAGACCAACTCGAACATGTACAAAAATTGTTTAATCTAGAGAATAAAACCTTTAACTGACTTTTCTCAAAATAACTTGCAACATAGACTAGCGATGCAAAACAAATATTTCACGGTTAGGGTTTATCAAGTGGGTTTGAGTGCTTTGAGCTAGTTAGGAAAAAAAGGTAAAGCTACCATTGCTAGCATTTATTAATTCTACTAAGAAATACACACAAAAAAACAAGTCACTTTGCCGTCAACCATTCATTGTGACATCACAACTTGGACGAAATAAATCTGAAAAAGACTTATCTCCTTTATCATCTATTCATTATTTTCTCCACCTGCTCAAGTTTCATCTCCCACCAGACCAGAGTACAGGCCCTTACCGGTATGGCGTCGCATGTGACGCACCAGGCACCCTTTGGTTTTGAATGCGTAGGGACATCCATCTATGGTGCACACGTAATGTCGATTGTTGGAATGAACGATGGCATGGGCTTTGTAGACCGGAAGCTTGAAAAATAAAAAACACAGTAAAGAAAGGGGGACTATCAAAAGGCAAGCGTATGCGTACAGGGCTTAACTGTAAAGGTACTAAAGAAAATGCATTTTACTACGAAAGAAACCCAAAAGATATCTAATGCTTTCTATGTAAAAAAACAACAACTCAAAACACAGAATGCTCAAAACAATGAAATAAGCTGTTCATATGTTCCTTCTACTACTTTCTGTTTTGAGAAGATTGTGCCAAAAAATTTAGAATCTAAAACTTCTATCAGCCCTCAAAAAAAGAAAGTAATAATCTACAGACTTTGTTGATTCCAATAAGACTCTTAGTCAACACAAATAGTAAAAAAATGACAAAATAAAGAAAGACCTTCTTGGATATATAATGAATAAAAAATTTAAAAAAAAAAGGATAAATTGAATATCTGCAAATTTGGCTGTTACCTCTTTGAAGCCTCGTCCACATACGTTACAAATGTATGGACGGGAATCCTCTCTGGTCTCTTTTTTGTCAACACTAATCTTAGAGTCCTGTGTTTTGGCTTTGGCACCAGGCAATACTGAGACTTTGTGAAGATCTTGTTGAACGCTCGTATTTCCATCATTTGTGTTCACGACATCATTCACGTCTTCTCCCTCTTGATCACCGGAAGGTAGGGGCTCGTCATCCACAACGTTTGCTGATGGGTCAGAGTCCTCATCGCTGTTGTCTTCCTTCTCCTTATGATCGTAAACCAGATGCCATCGAAGTGATGCTGCTCTGCAGAAAGAATACATAACCGCATAATATATTGGATGCTTTACCTCTAATCCACCGAGTACCAAAAGAAATGGGTTTTGTCTTCTTTTAAGTTGGACAGCGACAAGATTTTCTAATCAAGTTGCAAACCTGTGAAGTTTTCTCAAATCGCACTGCTTACCATTTTTTAAAACAATATTCAGCTGTATTATATCACTTTGACGACAATCAAGAAAGCTCCTTCCAACAAAAGAAAGATTTCCATGACAAATTTAATTTATAATCCTACTTTTGCTCATGATCGAAACAAGAGAAGATTAAGCATAATAGTGTCTAAGCATTACTGAATACTTTTTTAAACATTTTTTTCATAATCGAGATTACAAGTCTGTGGGATTCATATTTTCTTGATTTTATAAATATCTACCTCATACAAAGAGAACTTTTTGAAGAATGACATTAGTCTCACCTTCTGAATTTTTTGTCACAAAGGTGACAATTGTTTTCTTTCTCTAAGGGGGTGAACGGTTCATGTGTGGTGCTTGCTTCAGCCTTTCGTTTCCTACCTGTGTAAGAAGGACAAAACAATGAGGAAAAAAAAGATGATTATCAGGAAATATGAGTCACTATGTATTCATGAGCCAAAAAGAGGAAGCATGAGTATATGGAATGTATATGACATGTGGCCTTGTGGCAACCCAATGCACAGGGTTCAAGTCTCGTTTTGGCACTTCATAATCTCCTTGGGCAAGAAGAGATTTACCACAAATTGCTCACTGGGACAACATGGGTGATGATTCTTGTTGGCATCCAGCTCAAGCCTTATGAATAATCTATTGATGCCTACGTGAGCGACATTGACATGCCGTAGGTGAAAGGGCCAAATTTTTAATTAAAGCAAGTTGTAATTTGACCATGTTGCAGGGAATGAGACTTAGGCATCAATTTGGCAATTAATTTTTAAAAGCAAATAGTAATGAAAGGTCAAAACAGAGAAATAGAAAATTAGCATATCCATTTCTTTTTTAATGAGGTTCAAATCTCCAAGATCATACCTCTTTTGACATTTGGTTTCCCAACTGTGTTCTGTGTGGAAATTCCCAAAATCTCAGATTGAGTTTGAGTCCCAGCAGCAGTGGCCAATCCTTCTCCTTCGGTGACGACATCTTTGACAGTGGCATCTCCCTGGTCACATGACACAGCTTTGGGAGCAGCTGTCTTTTTCTCCACCAGCTGTGGTATAACCAGCCTTTTATAAACTTTAGACCTTGTGTGGGACAATTTATAATTTTCATCTTTGATTTTGTGCTCCAAATATTCTGACAAGTGCTTGAAAACTTTGTTACATTTTCGACACACAAAGAAGTCATCATCCAATTCAGCATCACATACAAAGGTGTGACCTGGCAAAAGGTGAAGAAAAAAATGATATTTTTTAATAAGTAATACGAAGATTACTAGAGTACATTCTAGCAGTCTTTGAAGAAGAAATAGAAAAAATAACATTAGCTACAATTGTAACAATCACCAGTCTGACAAAACTATGGTATAATCCGAGACAAAGTGCATTTGACAACACATGCTATTTCTGGCAAAAAGTTTTAAAGTTACAATTCTATTTTCTGATTGGCTAATAAGTTACCTAAAAGGGAGTGTCAAGTATGCTGCCTCTCACTCACTATCACACGTAAAGAAGAGGACAGGGGGGGAGTGGGAGTGGGAGAGAATTGGGAAATTCAAAGAAACCCTAACCCCGATTCACTAATCAGCCGACCAATGCACACACTATACGTAAGTGGCGGATTTCACTATAGGACACAGTGGACACTGTCCCCCCAACTTGTCCAACTACATTTTCTCTATTTACCATCTGCTTAATACTTAATAAACAAAATATTTAGAACTATAACGTTATTTTCGTTTTCTTTAAGGTCTCTCCCACGCACTCAGTTTCATGATCCAGGTAACTCGCCTGGTACCACTCGTCTACTAGCTAGTACTATTATGCAAATTTTGGCTGACTTTGCCTAGTCTGTTCGCGGCAAATAGGTGGCGAAATAAACCAGACTCTGTCTATTGTGCGATGTAGGGGGGTAACAGACAATACATGGCCATTGTTACCATAAGGTTTTAACCACGGACACTTCTCAAATGTGTCCAAGTATGAGAGCCAACGCCCCTCAATACATCCTTGCTAGTGCGAAAATGGTTTGGTCGAAAAGGTTGAAGAGGGCAGAGCTAATCATAGATTGAGAAGACTGCCATAGTGACTTTTTAAAAATCAAAGCAATTAATCATGTATATTTTGGGATAAATTACACATAAAAGATTTATGGGCTCAACAACCTAAAGAGGTTTCTTTCTCTTATTTTGGTGGAAAAGTAAACAGACAATTCAAAATATTGTTGTATGACAGTATAGAGGGGCTTACAATAAGTGTTGAGAAGAAACGTTTGTTTTGTTTTTAATAATTGTTATTTCATGGGGACAGTGTTTGGTCTAATACTGGATATGCTGATGTGAAACACTTTAAAGGGAAAATTTAAAAAACACCAATGCAACACGCCACACAAGAAACTTTTAGGTAGTAGGGTCATCGATCGATTTGTAGAGTTGAAGGCAAGACGAACGAAGTTTCTTTACAAAAAAAAAAAAGAAAAGTTATGTTGTTTTTACATGATTTTGTAATGTGTCCACCCTCCTGATTTAGACTAGATCCACCACTGCTATACGTCACACCGCATTATCAGTCACTAAGTCACAAGTTCGACGCCTGGCCTCTCTCAGTCCATCTGCCCGTTAACCAAATTATTCAGGTTAAATTTCATTCACTCCTCAAAGATTGATTAACTTACTGCATTCATGAATAAGATGCATTACAAGCCTGCAGGCCCGAATCAGTAAAAATGTGAAAAAAACTCATCACTATGAATATAAGGTAACACTTTTCCTTGTTTCACTTTTGGTTGCTCAATTCTTGACTTTTCTTGGATCTAATCATATCATGTGATAGGCAATTCATAGTAGAATATCACCATACTGTAATTTCTCATTCACTCTGTAAACTGATCAAATTGACCCGGCCACAGAAGTGCTACCGCTCATAGGCACAGCGCAGCCGTTCGGGCAGAAAGATTTAACCTGCTGAATTGGGGACCATCAACTAGAACCATCAAACGTGAATTTTCAAGTCAATTGGGAATGGAGACTGTAATAGATTAGACGACCTTTTAAGATTACGATGTTATGATCTAGATTGCTGAAACTCCCAAGATTTAATAAGATTAAAAATAAAGAATTTTATCTTTGTTTTTCACTTTACGAGCCACCCACAGTTCAATATCAAAGTTTAGCAGAATGCCCTTTAAATATATTTTACCCCTTTTTTACTCTTTTTCTCCTTCATTCATTATTCTTTTAGCCAAATTTGTGAGTTTCATATGAAACTGCATTTCCACCTACTTTCTGTTGTCACTGAAGCTAAATTGTCAACATCAGGATTACTGTTGTCGTTTGCAGGCTCAAGTGGAATGTCAGACATTTTGCGACAATCTTTTCCAACGGTTTGTTGTAGGAAGTTTTCGGATTTATGTGTGGAAAAAAGAATCAATAGGGACTATATCGATACTGTTATCAAATTGAGATCGAGCTCGAAGAGGAACCCAAAATAAATGCGAAAAAAGGTTGTAATATGTAAAGAAAAAAAAAAATCAGAGGAAAAGGATAACAAGGGAAATCTTTACATGTACGATCTTTCTTGTATTTCATTACAGTTTCCAGCTGCTCGTTTTTCGTTTAAAAAAAAACAAATACAGTTTCAGGACATATTCGAGTACCCTTAATTTTTTCCGCTTCAAATAAGTCGAAGACTTTATTTTACTAACGAAAATTACCGCAAGATCAATGATGGCTTCTGTTTGTGATTGTTCTTAGTGCTTCAGACAGATAGATAGATAAGAGTGTCTACTTGTTTTTCAATTCGGAGCTGTCGGCTTCAACTCTTGACTTCAAAATGGCAAATGAAATAACTCATGCTCCCAACAAAACATGGGAACTGAGTTTATATGAACTTCACAGGACCCCTCAAGAGGCAATTACTGATAACACTGAAATTGCGGTTTCTCCCCGAAGTCTTCACAGTGAACTCATGTGTCCCATTTGTCTTGATATGCTGAAGAATACAATGACAACAAAAGAGTGTTTGCATCGGTTCTGCCAGGAATGTATTATTACAGCATTGAGAAGTGGAAACAAAGAGTGCCCTACTTGTAGAAAAAAACTAGTCTCGAAAAGATCATTGAGACCAGATCCGAATTTTGATGCTCTCATCTCTAAAATTTATCCCAGCAGAGATGAATATGAAGCACACCAGGAACGATTAATGGCAAAATTAAATAAACACCATAATCCTGCAGCGCTTCCTAATAGTATTGAGGAGGGGCTTCGATTACAGGCTTTAAATAGGGCTCAACGGGTTCGTAAGCAAAATTCAGATCCCTCAGGTAGAGTCAATGAAGATGACAACTTGTCTGAGTCTCAAGTAATACCAGACAATGATGAGAA
Organism: Melibe leonina; assembly: GCA_031471865.1. Taxonomy (NCBI): domain Eukaryota; kingdom Metazoa; phylum Mollusca; class Gastropoda; order Nudibranchia; family Dendronotidae; genus Melibe; species Melibe leonina. The sequence continues at coordinate 6,450 of JAUEKZ010179733.1, read as the reverse complement.
TGCATCAAATTCAAATGATGCGCTCTCTCAAAAAAATATGAAACATTTTTCAGATGATTCTAGTGCTGAAAACTCTACTGGAGAAGCTAGTATGTCCGAACATCTCTCCAGGGGAAGCCCAGATCCATCAATACCGCAACTCGTCAATGAGATTGAACTCATTTTCAAACCCCACCCCCAAGAAACAGAGACAGACTCATCAGCACAAACTCGTTATATCAAAACTACTGCAAATGCCACAGGTAGGCTGCTTGAAATTGCTTGTTATTATAATTGGTTACGAATTTACATGATTTCAGTGACATTTATTCTTTGGGCTGACTTTCTTCATTTTTTTGGCCAATTATTGTGTTATTATTATTTCAGATTAAGTTATAGATATAGGAATCAATTACTAAGTGTGGTCACTCAGTGCATGAGAGAATGGATTCTTGTTTTTATATTGCCTTCGAAAAGTACACTTTTGGCCGTATCCATCACTTGCAGTGTATACAGTAGAATAAAAACACCTTAACAGGGCTGTCAAACAGTAACCAACATCTCAAAGACTGCAGTAATATGATTTTATTTAGAATGTAGAAACAATGGACAGTCGGAATGGTTGTTGCCTTTCGCCACTCCATTCGCTCAACACACACAGTCCACTCTTGTCGTAGTGACCACAAGGAAGAAAACCCCAGTTAATCTCTATTTGAAGTATGGATTGCATTGGGTATGCCTTGCATTGGCTTTGAGAGTGACAGCGAGGGCATTGGGTTGTTTGAGTGTGTATAAGAGAGAGAGAGAGAAGGGTCTTGCATGTCTCAAGGCTAGCTGTAAGATGAGTCGGGTCTAAGGTGACTCAGTCTTTTTCTAACTGACCACACTGCTGTACTTCCCTCATGAAATGAAATGAAAATGTGTTTCAACCAAAATGATTCCACACTCCTACTAGGAGTCCTAGACATTTCTGTTTATCCGTGTTCTTTTGTATGATTAAACCAAAATGATTCTTTGGTCCCAAAATTTTGGTTCTGTTCTACTGTACCATACACACAGATTTCACACACTTGTGATGTCATCATTTTTAATTTGTCATTAAAAAACATCCTACCTTACTCATTTTTGGTTGTTTCACAATAGAATCACATTTTTTACTGGTCTCTACAATGTTGTCATTATATAGAGGTTGCACTATGTTTTATTTTTCTGCTTTTGACAGCTCTGTTTCTTACCTCTGCAGCCATAAATCTTTTGTGGACTTTTTCAAATGTATTGTAGAATGTCACAGATCCAATATTAATATTAGTGATTGCAGAGGGTGGGGGAGGGGGAGTTGTTATTGCAGATTTAAAATGTTACTAATCTTTTTACATGCTACGTTTTCTGTTCTCATAAGGTTGGCAGTCCTCTGTAGGGTTAAATTTTGTGCCATATATGTTGAGTGAGTTATTTCTTAATTCTTAATATACTGAATACAAGAAATAGCAAAGTTCTTTATTTAAAGCTGCATATTCCTGTAAAGTTACTTTTGTTCTGCATTTTCAGTTGACCACCTTTCCAAGTATTTAGCAATAAGGCACAGTGTGGATACGTCAGGAGAAAGTGACAATGGTATGGTTTGGCAGTTTTCTTCATGTCATTTCAATATAATTGTTTTATTTTTACTTTTATATTACAGTATGTATTAATAATGATAATGATAATAAATAAATAAAAATAAATATATAGTAGCGCATGACCACGACGTTGTCATATTATCCTTATCAAGCCCACTCCCAGCAGTCTGGTTATTAAGGTTATTCATATGTGTACTTAGTCCCAATTACATTACAACTCCTTTGACGGAAGTTCATAACAATAATTATTAATACTGTCTTCTGTGATCTAATAAATAAAGGGGCACAAATGCCTTTTGTTACGTTATGACACACTATATTATTTACTGTTCTTAAGACAATGTCAATGTCATGAGGCAAGAAGTAAAAATCTTTGAGATCTAAGTCAAAGCAGGTCGATATCCAGATCTTATCTACATAGGTTCATTATACCAACTGGAGATTTTGCTTTTTATCATTTATGAACTACAAGTGTTTGTCATTGTCTCCATGATATGTGTATCCGTCTTGTCTTTTCAGATGATGCCTCCAGTGGTGCTAAATTTGATATTTTTGTGTCTTCAATGCCTGGCCACTACAGTTTACTCAGTGGGGCAATTAGCTTGGACCAAGTGAGAGAAAAACACTGGAAAGTCAATAAGCCCTTGGAAATCTATTTCTCCCTTCGAAAGTCATCGGATCAGTCTTCCACTAAAACTAAGAGCCACTGAGGTTAAGGTTGAAACTATCCACAAGAACCTCTAACAAAAAATTCATTACGGTACAGCATTGTTCAAAGCATTTTGAAGGGAAAGGAAACCAATAGACTAAGACTACTGACAATGTCAATGTGTACAATAACAATAGACTTATCCATTTTATTAATTTTTTTTGTATTTTGACTTTTTCCAATGTGTGTATCATGTTCCTTATTGTTCCTTTTTGCATGAGATTGAGACTGCGTCATTCATGATGTTGATAGGGTACCATACTAATACTTAAGATATTTAACCCTTAACGTGCTAGGCCATTTTGGGAGAGAGGTGTTTGAGCCACCCATCACAGAAAAATATTCATAACTCAACAACTACTCAAGCTACTCTGAAACTCTCAGAATATTATCCAGCTATACACTCATAATGTCAAAATTATATTAGATATTCCTGAAAATCTTTCATTAGTTAAAATATTCACCTCGATAGTAAAAATTTTGCCAATTTCTAGACCTATCTAAACCAGGCGTAGTTTGATTGTTATCACAACCCCAGTTACCCGATGTCAAGTCTAAACTCAAGCTAGACAACCCTTCTATCGATTAGAATCTGTCAATTACAACAAAATGTTAAATATATCCATAATTATCTTATTTAGAGAGATCGGCCTTGTCGGCAGAAACCATTTTAAAAGGCAAAGAATAGGTGTTTCAATGTAAATATTTATTAAAATCTTATAATTCCACGGAATTCGATGGGATGAAGTTTTGTCGAGTGATAAAAATAGCTGTACTAATTGAGGGAAACCACTCAGGAATTCCGTGTCATTGTGCTTTTTATATTTCACCTTTCCAATGAGGTAAATGCTCTGCTTGCATTTATGCGAGATCCGCATTCAGAATGCAAACCGCACCACACACATATATGCGAGATTAGCACGTTAAGGGTTAAACCTTTCAATGCTAAGGATATTTTTAATCGAACCAACTAGACCTTCAAGATTTGCCTGTTCTTATACCAGATAAATCAGATTCAAATAAACTAGCATATGTCAGTTTACTTATTAAATCTTATTTATGTGGTATGAGGACATGTATATTTTGAAGATTTTGCAGGATTCAGTTGGTCAGAATCAGACCCTGTATTGAGAGGGTGATGTGTAACCAATCAGGTGATGCAGATAGTCGTCAATGTGTAAGAAACAGTGCAAATTGACCATATGGGATTCAAACATTGTTGGTTGTAGTTGTATAAATTGGTTGTTGTATACTTTGACTTGGTAGATTCTTAAAGGTTCAGCATTTGCCTCAGAATTGGAGGCTTTGGTGACTTTCTGGTGAAATACAGGATCATTTTTTTTATTGACTTATGATACAATTACCATAGGTGCCACTTTTCTTCCAAATAGCAGATATCCGCTATACCCCTGACAGAACTAAACTTGTCCCCTTTTGTAATATTCTCAACTTTTTTACGCTGTTCTTGTTTAGATGAACTTTGAAATGAGGATACAAAAATACTAAAATTATATATTTGAAAACTGCTACAAAATCATTGATACGTCATGAATGCCAATCTTATTGTGCAAATGTTGCCATCAACCGTTTTGTGTTGTTTAGATTTGTATTTAAAAGTGGATGAACATATCCTTGAAAAGATTCTGATAGACAAGAGATAAAATAAAAGTACTGTAGAATACCTTTAGCCGTACCACCATCCCTCTTCCTCTTTGACAACTCTTTGTGTTGCCCTCTTCCCTCTTTGGTATTAACTCTCTCACAGCGAGGTCTAATTCTAACCAAACAGAATATACAGAATATTCCAGATTCCCGCGTTCTTATACTTAAGATAAATAAGATTTCAGTGGACTTACATGCCAAAAACATAAAATTCAGGCTTTTGGCAATGTCAGTATTGTCAGTCTACTGAAATCTTATTTCGTAGAAGAACAGGCAGATTTTTGAGATTTTGATGTCTCTTCTAGAACTAGATAGTGGTTCAGTTTGATAAATAACCACAGCAGTAAAAGTGAAAGGGTTAATAGGTCCAATACTCTGATGATTTGTACTTTGTACAGATGGGAATTTGCTTCCATGGATTATTTGATAAGACTGACTGTTTACTCTGGTCCAAGGATGCTCAGGAGCTTAGTTGGGCTTTATATGACCTCATTTTCTGAAAAGTGATCTCAATAGTGATAATGATAATGGATTTGTGCTGATTAGCAGAAGACATTTCTAAGTGGTACTGTACTCTAAAAGTCTCCAATGTGACTTTGTGTTTATGGTGGATGAAGTAGTCAGTGTCAGTCAGTGTTTTGATGAAATGACCAATCCGTTCCACAGGGGTAGGTGAGAAAGGTGGTGTACTTTGTAATGGCTGAAGGTATTAGTTTTGGGAGGTTGTTTAGATTGTACCCCTTGGTACTGGTATGACTATGACTCTTGGCAGTTGAAAGAAAGCAACCTAAAACTAAAACTCTCCGCAAACAGCAAAACCCAAAAAGTTTGACCTTGTTTGTACAACAATTGATCATGTTGGTCACTTGTCGTCAACAGATTACATACAATACAGAGTACTTAACAACCATCACCATCACAAAAGGCGATAGGAAATCTTGGGTCATCTCTGTCCTTGGATGATTGATGGGTCATTCTTCATCATGGTTCTTTAGAGTTTTTTGATGAAAAATTAAAAGCGATATTTTCTGTATTTTGTAAATAATCTCTTTGTCTATGGCATTCTTATGTGGGTTGTTTTTAGACATGATATTTATATGTGTGAGATCTGGATTTGTCTGCTGTTTTTAAAACTATGGTTACCTAATTTTAAGAAATTGTAGAGGATTTTTAAAAAATGAACAGCAAGCTTATTTGTTCCCACAGAATGACTGTACTGTAACTAGTATTGCCAGGTTGCTACACAATGACCAGTTAGAGACAATACAAATACAGTGGTTTCATTCATTAAATTTAAATAAAGTTTTTGAATAGCTTTGTACAATAACTGGGAGAGGGGGGGGGGAGGTTGTCTAGGTGCATTGTAATATTGTAATGTAAATGAAATGGATAGTGAGGACTGAATGACTGAAGGATAGCTTGTTCAGTAAGCAGACTTTTTGTTGTTGTTGATAGAGATATTTTTCTGGGTTTTTGTTTTATTTGTTGAATTGACTAATCCCAGCAAAAGTAATCCCATCCCATAGGGTTAGTACTGGGTAGTATTGATACGAAGATAAGATAATAAAACTCTACACACCCGTTACTCTGTCATTGCAAACTTTTTTTTGTTTCATTTACATAATTTAATATGAATGGAAAATTTTTGTGTAAGTGTAAGACTTCCTGCTCTTTGTAATGGAGTTGTGGTGGCCATTGTCACTGTGTCACACAGAAGTAGTACACATTGTGTATGTTCACATTATTTTATTTCCCAAACTTTTATCATTAGGTCTCCCTGGTTATGCAGCAATTGCACAGGGACTTTTGTAATAAATTGAATTTTGTTATCATAATCTATGGATGGGTGTTGGTCTTTGCTGTTTCCTTTTATTTGTATTGAATCAGACTTTGTTCCTTAAATAATAGAACAGGAGTTTTAGGGGCTGTTTTAGCTGTTGTTAGTGTTAGTGGGTGGAGTCCTTTCAGAGATGGTGGTTGGCGGCAGTGATAGTGATATATTGTATACAAAGTAAAGGCTGTTGGTGGACGCCTGTAACGAAACATTTCATGACTGGGTAATCCGTGGTAAAGGGGTGGCATAGACCGCCAAACGAAACTGCTGCTACACACGGCTGTTTTGTATACATCTGTTAGCTCAGTATTGGTCCTGCCTGTTGTCTGAACAGATAATAAATACTTGTACTTGTACATATATTATTATTATGTACAAAAGGGAGTAGAATAATGCAGGGTCTCCCTGAGCCATATTGAATTGCATGATGTGGTGGGCGCTACTTCTGTTTCTTATCTTTTGGATTTTCATCTTACTTTTTCCAGCACTCCCTTAACAAGCATACACACACTAAACAGCTGTTTTATATCTGTTACTGTTAGCTCAGTCTTGGTCCTGCTTGTCATCCAAAGAGCGGGCGGTTGGCGGGCGCTACTTCTGTTTCTTATCTTTTGGATTGATCTATCATCTTACTTTTTCCAGCACTC
>JAUEKZ010179722.1:0-13840 GCA_031471865.1 Melibe leonina | reverse complement strand
CAAAATTGGTCTCACTAAGGTTTTATAAGCGTGTACTTGGATCGTGGTTGGACAACCTTTCAAATTGCGAGTTACAATGGTGTTCACCTTCTCCTCCTCATATCATTCCCGTAATATACATGTGTGTGTGTGTATATGTGTGTGTGTATATATATGTGTGTATGTGTGTGTGTATGTGTTTATGTGTGTGTGTATGTGTGTGTATGTGTGTGTGTATATATGTGTGTATGTGTGTGTGTATATATGTGTGTATGTGTGTGTGTGTGTTTGTACTGTGCAGTCAATCTTGTGAGTAGTGATCGTCTCAGCACCACATGCAGTCGACAGACTAAACACGTAGAGCCATGATATTTTCGCACAACAATGCCAGCATGTGCAAACATATCTGGTATAAGAACTCGTACATTTTCAAGATTTTACATTATATTTCATTCTGGTTAAAATCAGACCTCGCTGTTATAGGGTTAATGACAACCCACTCCGAAATTCAATGAATAACTCATCCACTGCAGCCAGGACTCGGGCTGTACCACGTCATGTAACTTACTTCTATCTCCTCCCCTTCTTTCCCACAGGATGGCAAACCACCGTACGTGAGGGGGATCTCGAACGAGCGATGGGAGGAAGGCTACCCACATTTCTTCAGGTGAATGACAGTAGAGTCTGGCATAGAGAGCATGAAACAAGGGGACGTAGGAATGTGACCAGATAAAGATTAACCCTTTCACTGCGAGGTCTGATCCAAGCCCAACTGAATTATATGCAAAATCTTAAAAATGTACGTGTTCTTATACCAAATAAATCAGATTTAAGTGAATTGACATATGCCAAAAGCCTGATAATCAGTCTTTTGGCATATTATGTCATTTCACTGAAATCTGATTTATCTGGTATAAGAACAGGCAAGTGTTGAGGATTTTGGTGGCATTAGCAGTGAAAGGGTTAAAACCTGGGACCTGCCATCGCCTAGTCACCACTACAAGACCTCGAGCATAATATCCCTTTTGCAATCAAATCGCATCATTAGAGTGGCCAAACAGTGGTTGCCGTGGCATGGCAAGACCCAGATTAGAAATCTCTTCTATTCTCTTTTCTACTCTTCCCATTGATTCTGCTAGATTTTATTTAGATATTAATCCAAATCGGATTCATTGCGTGTAATTTCCAGTACTTGCTGGCGCTGCAACTCTTCTTATTCAGGACATCTCTGCACCATAACATTATTATTCCAATTTTGAAACATTTTTTTTTCATTTTGAGAATGATATATTTGAGAGAGAAAAAAAATCATTCTTTTAAACTCCCGAGATAAAAGAGTGATAAACGGTCATCGTAGCTATCTAGATAGAAAAGGCGAACGAACATTTTGAAACTGGTAGGTCGGAGGTTCAAACCTTGGACATGTTGTAACTTAGATAATTGTATTTTCTTGGCTATCCTTTCACAGCGAGGTCGGATTCTAACCCCACTGAACTATACAAAATCTTGAAAAAGTACGAGTTCATATACCAGATAAATTCAGGCTTTTGGCATATGTCAGTTCACCAGTTAAGTCAAGAGAATAGTCAAGATGTTGGTCGGGTTTTTTTGTTGTTGTTTTTTTGTTGTTTTTTTTATGTTATTGGACTGTGTTTCCTAATTATTTTTAAATATCTTTAATTGTCTTTTTCTTCGTCACGTCATTCTTACTGCACAGTGATATCATCCGAATACAGCTGTCCGATACGGCGGGGCGATACTCTGATGGCTTCGTGCCCATCCCCACCCAGTGTCTGGGTACCCGCTACGTGGTCACAGCTCCCACCTATGACGTCACACACACACATCCAGCAGCGTGTATCCCTGTCGTGTGTAAGTCAACCACTATGCTAATTAACCCTTTCAAAGCTGGGTCTGGTTCTAGCCAATCTAATGATATGCAACATAATCTTCAAGTTCTCAAAATATCATTACTGGTATACTAGATAACCAGAATTTCATGTTGACCGTCAGTTTATTGTAATCTGATTTATATTGTATAAAAATTGGAAAATTGTGAAAAATTTTGTTTGATGTACATATCAGAAAAATTACCTTAGCAATGAAAGGGTTGAGTTTCTTGAAATTAAAATGGTTTAAAAAATAACACTTTAGTACAGACTTATTGATTTCAGTCAAAATACGCAACAACAAAAAAGACCGACACCAACACATGTACACAATTATGTGGTGGTTCCAATAGAAGGGGAAAATGTGCAAACACTTATTGTCACATAATTTTGTGATTATGACCTCAAATGCAGTTGTGCACTGTAAAACAAACTGTCATTGCGTCTACTTCATACCAAATCAAATGAAATTTCGCTCGATGATTCCTGATCTTTTGCGTTGAGAGTTTAAGGCCATTTGCAATGCAATTGTAGAGTTAATTTTCGCACTTTAAAACACATGTTCGCTCAAATCAATGGCGAGGCTCTCTAAACAAGTTAACTTGCTGCCACCAAAAGATAAACGGAAGTCCCACTGGAATATGTCACACAGTCACAGTATACTGACGCGGGGCCAATCAGCGTAAGCACTGTTGTTGTCATGGTGACGAGCGTGTGGCGAGACAACTTGTTGAAATAACAATCTCAGCGCCATAGATATTATGACGCGACCAGGCTGGAACCTCAGACTTATCAGTTTCAAAGCGAACGGTCAATTCAAAATCATTTCTATTTATAGGGATCCAGTCAACCTTTGGTTGTACTCACTCTTTTCCGATCAGTCTAGAGTCGCGGTAGTAGATACGTTTCATGATTGGGCGAGTGATTGGAGTGGGGGCGTGAGGGAGGAGGCATAGACCCAAACAAAGCTGCTGCTGCTGCTGCTTCACGTTTTCTTCTCTCTATCTGTTGACCAAACCAGACGTTGCTAATCCCAACGACTTTGCGATAACAGTTGTGTACCTCAATCCTTTTAAAGACAGCCTGGGAGCAGTTTCAAAAAAGGTTGGTAGTTGCTCCCAATTTGTGATAAATATCATTGGTGTTTATCTTCATTTCGATCTTTCATATCTTTTTTAAAAATATTTGACGAACCCTTTATCTTTTGACTGTTATCTCTAAGTTCTAAATTATCGTGTTGTTTGGAGCGGGTTTGGAATATTTTCGATGTTTGATTTTATTATTGTTTTCTAGATTTATCTGTTCTTTACAACAGTGGATCATTGGTTAATACTCTTTAGACTCGGTGAAAGTAAAAGTGGCATGTGAAGTAAAGGCAACCTACCACACTTTGTTGTGTATGTAGTGCAATCAGGACTGTTACTGCACTCGGAAAGCAATGGCAACCTACCACACTATATCGTATGCCTGGTACAATCAGAACTGTACTCGGAAAGTAGTGGCAACCTACTTCACTATATCGTATGCCTGGTACAATCAGAACTGTACTCGGAAAGTAGTGGCAACCTACTTCACTATATCGTATGCCTGGTACAATCAGAACTGTACTCGGAAAATAGTGGCAACCTACTTCACTATATCGTATGCCTGGTACAATCAGAACTGTACTCGGAAAATAGTGGCAACCTACTTCACTATATCGTATGTCTGGTACACTCAGAACTGTACGTGGAAAGCAATAGTAACCTACTTCACTATATCGTAGGTCTGGTACACTCAGAACTGTACTCGGAAAATATGGCAACCTAACTTTCCTATATATATCGTATGTCTGGCACAATCAGAACTGTACTCGGAAAGCAATGGCAAACTACCACACTATGCCATACGTGTAGTAAAAATCAGAACTGTACGCCTGATTGACTGTGATGCTCATATTACGAATGAGACTCACTTTAGTTTACTCTAGGACTAGAGATGATTAAACGTCATTTAAAAATTCTTCCGATTTAGACAAACTATGTAAATATTCACACAGATGTGTGCGGCATTGGATTCTCTATTTCTCGATATCAATCCTATTCTTCATTATCTAGATAGATACCAGGCCACCAAAATGAACATTGATTGGATATGAACCTGTCTACAATTTCAGTCAGGACTTGTCTCACCAGCTAATCGTGTTGAACCGAAGTGCTCATATACAGAGCAATGCAACCAAATTAATCGGACTTCAATCAAACACATTATCAAGCACACTTGCTCGCATCCAAAAGCACGTCTTAGTTGTTGTGGGTCCCGTCTGAAATTTAATTAATGAAACCTACAATCTTGACTGTCCACAATTTGGTGTAATCGATTGATGTTATTGCAGAGTTACTACTCTATAGCCTGTTTCATGACGCGAGACTGAAATTTTAGTCCATGTCTGAATTTCAAATTTTGTGCACAAATTTATGCTTGCATTAAATATTTTGATCAATACAAAAACTCAAAAGAAATTATCTGCTATGCTGAATATGAACTATATTTAGAATGTGTCGGTCTCGTAGTCATGGTGAATTAATACGCCCATGGCCACCATTTTTGCCTTCACAGGTAAACAGACACGGCCTCGTGAAAATACAGGACGATGACGAACCGGTGGATTATTATGAATTGAGTTCAAGCAGCAAGTTTGGTGTCATCGTGCTTGCCTTGAACTGCAGCCCCGGGAACGAGGAGGCAGGCCAAGTGCTAGAGATGATGCCTGATACTGATTTCTTTTGTTCTGACTCCACGAAGTACGTGGTACCAGCCCTGCCCAAGGACGTCGATGCAAGGGTTGTCATTTACAGTGAGTTGGATATGATGAAGTGTATCGTTGTTATTTAGAAATACTAGATTGATTTATTGATTAAATCGAAGGTGTTTTTATTAACCCTTTCAAAGCGAGGTATGATTCTAACCCAACTAAAGTATACACAATCTTGAAAATGTACGTGTTCTTATACCAGATAAATCAGATTTCAGTGAACTAACATATGCCAAAAGCCTGAAAATTTGTCATATGTCAGTTTACTGAAATCTTATTTATCTAGTATAAGAATAGGCAGGTTTTGAAGATTTTGGTGTCTTTAACATGGAAAGGGTTATCCCTTTCAATGCTGAGGTTATTCAATTTCTCAAACGACAAACGACTAACTAAATACAAAAAAATATTTAAACTTACATATGTCCATAGCCTGAATTTCAGTCTTTTGGCTTAAGTCAGTTCACTGAAATCTGACTAAAAGGATGTGATTCCCGCAATAATTCTAAATCAATGAGTAACAAAAACAATGATAATTTCCATCCGGTATTGGATGAATAAAAGTATATCGACAGAGGGCTGATCAAACCTCTGATGTCTAGTTCAGAGCTTCGCGCTTTGCGTTCTCCGTCGATATTTGTCTTATCTTAGCTAATCTTATCTTATTTCATCTTGCCTTCACGTTTCTTCTCACGCCAACAGATTTGTCCCGCAAGAAAACAAAGATCCCCTACGTCATTTACGGCGGAGGGACCAAAGGGAAGCACTTCCTGTGGTTGGACGGATACACCACACAGTTCGTGTTCACGCCTTACCACAACTTTACCGTTTTTTCACCGCCAGACTGTAAGCAGGTGCTTGTACTGGTCACCAGAGGACCAGGTAAGAACCAAAGACACCTTTTTATTATTATCATTATTATTATTATTATTATTTTAATCATCTTTGAATCGCTTCTACTATACACATTCAAGCTTTTAAATAAATAATTTTGTCGAAAAAAAGCGAATTATATCTAATCACAACGGCCTTTTTAAAAATTCTGTTTGGAATTAAGATTTCGTTTTTTTGGGTTTAAATTAGACTTGTTGGATAACACTAATCCTTTCACAGCAAGGGACTGATCCTCACCAATATTGAAATATGAAAAATCTTTTTAAAAATCCATGTTCTTATGCCAGATACATCAGATTTCATATGCCAAAAGCCTGAAATTTTATCTATCTGGAATATGAACAAGACAAATCCTGAAGATTTTGATATCTAGTCAAGTTAGCAGCTTAAGCATTGAAAGGGTCAACACGCAAAAACAAAAAAACAAACACACAAAATAAAAAATCAATTACATCTGGGCCTCTACTTCCGTTTCCCGTTCACAGTCCTACATGACGTATCGTCAGCCATGACAGTTATGCCCCCTGAAGGCCGGTGGGAATACGTCACCGTGTTGTATCCGCTCAGTGTCAACGACACAGGAAACAGTCAGCACAAGGCGATTGTCGTCATCAAATCTGAGAACGTAAGTGTGGAGTGTCAATATTATTTTCTATTAGGCGTGAGAGCTTTTATTTTTAATTTTCTATAATATAACAGCGGCGTGGTTTTTATCTTGTCTTGGACTAGAAAACCTCACTGTAAACTAAACAGTAAAATGGGTACCTGGCCATTCATACAGACAGATTCCTTGGTCCCACAAATTATTTATAACATTCGAACGCCTAAACAGGCTCTACACTTCTTCTATAATATTATGTTTCACTGTGGGCCGGGGAAAAGTAAAAGTGAAACAAGGGGAATGTTTGACGGGCCAGTAGTTATTAAAGGACAAAGACAAAACAGGGCACACGAAAAGTGTAAAACTGTGAAGCACGACTAGAATGATTCCAGAGTATCAGCACTATGCGAGTCTCCACTTTTAATTTGCTCCTCTATATTCTGTGTTTCCCCCTGACGCCCACACATTTGAAAGCAAGCATCTTGTGTTCGAAATCAGTTCCATGAGGCTTATGTTTCAAAATGTTCACTCAAACTAATGTTTGCGCCTCAAAGATCTATGATTTTTAACCCGAGGAAATAACAGTAGAGCAATATTATATTTTCAATAACAGAAACCAGAAATGATTAGTTTCAGAGACGCATGTGGTTGTGTCTGGTGAGAGTATCAGCATTGTGCGAGTCTCCACTTTTGTTTTGCTCTTCTTCATTCTGTCTTTCCACCTGACGTCTACAGGCAATGGGCTTACAGCTGTTTGACCTGTGCACAGGTGACTTCCTGTCTGATGACCTGAAGCTGACCAGACTGATGGACTCTGGCTATTCCACGGCAACCTTGGACGTCAGCCGGGAACGACCTTACCTGCTGAATCATTCCGGGATGCAGAGGTTTCAGGTAAACGATGATGGTGATGCTGATGATAATGACCTAGATAATAAATTAATAGTAATGGTAATTATAATAATCATATAATAATCATATAAGGATAATAATGATAAAAAGATATTATAACATGCCTTCTTTATGTAGTATCACTACAAGCAGCGCAGCGGTCAAAACGTTCGCATATTATAGGACCGATGACCTTCACCTTGTGACGTTAATATTCATTCGTGCCACTTCGCTAAGCGGATAAATGCAGACGACTCGATTCCTAGAGAAAACTAATATTTAACTTTTATTTTGAAGTTCTTATTTATATATTTAATCTTTATTTTGTATTTAAAGTTGATCAGTTTTGATCGACCATTACTGCATGTTATAACAAAAATAAATACCTTCACTTCACTTATGGGACTGCAGTCGAACACTTGCTATGACCATCTTCATCCACCTTTCTCTGTCCTGCATTGCACTAGAAATATTTTCCCGTGGTATTCCTGTGTCCTGTTCAAGTTGATCAACATATATTCGTTGCTATCTACCCACACTTATCTTACTATGTGTTGATTCCCAGAGGATCAGTTCATGTACGATTTCATTCTTGCTCCTATAGCAGTGGCCGCTGAATCTAAGGCGACTTTCCTTTATCATGGTTGTGTTGCTTGACAATTTACTGTATAGGGATTTTTTTGGGAGCTTGCCTTGCCATGTACTCCTTTAACTACCCTTAGCATTTTAGTGTAGGCGCCGTCTAGCTTCAAGGCTGCTGCCTTTGATAGTGTCCATGTTTCTGATCTATATGAGAGAACAGTTTCTACTGTATCTCTAAAAAACTTTATCCTCAGTTCCTCCTTCAATCCCGATCTCCAAATGTTGTTTAATTTGGATAGTGCTGTCCATGCCATTCCAATTCTGTTTTTTTGAGCAGGTATCCATGCCCCCAAATATCGAAAGTGCTCGACTTGGTTCAGCACATCTCCAGCTATCGTTTTCAATTCGCCTTCGTCCTGATTGAAGAGCATATATTCCGTTTTTGAGCTGTTGATTTGTAGGTCTAGCTGCCTTGCTATTCGTTCTAGTCCTGTTAATAATAATAAAATTTGTTTGTGGACTGGAATGCTAAAAGCCTACGATTTTAGCTTTTTGCAAAAGTCAGTTGACTGAAATCAGATGCATGTGTTATAAGAACAGGTAAATTTTGCAGAATTTGCATATTATATCATATTCTGTTTGGTCCGAAGCAAACCTCGGTTTGAACGTATTCATATAAAATGAGTTTATTGGTCTATGTTGTTATTTCAGAGTTAAACTGATTACTCACGCTCTGTGTCATCATTCATATCTGACAGGTGATTCAGTTCGGGCTCAAAGACAAGTGGTTTGTCCCCTATCTGCTGTCATCAACCAAACGATTTTGCCCGGAGTATAAACCATTCCATTGGCTGTCCACAGGATTCCAACCGGTTCCTATCTTGTTAAACTTGATCCCAGGAGAGAGCGATAATAGCTCACAATGCGGAAGTGAAAACGGGACATTGTGCACAGACTTTTCCAGGGAAAACGCTCTTGGAGATTTGATCAATAAAATTCCTTTGACGGCGCTTTTGAGCACTATCTTAGGGACAATGGTGGTGCTCTTTGTTATTTTCTACTTCTTTTATTGGAGGGCAACCCGGTTACAACAGCGGATGGACAGAGAGTGGGCGTTCTCCAAGCAGCACATAGAAGAAGATGCTGGGTCGGAAGCGGAAGCGGAAACCAAGGCAGAAGTGGAAAAAGGAACAAAAAAAGAAGATGCTGAGCAATCCCAAGCGGATGAGCAGCCAGCGTCAATTTCTTCTCAAGAGTCTGTAATCAGTTATACGTACAGTCATATACTGAGAGAGGTGCAAAACGAAATGGTATAACCTCTTCTTGATTCTCGACGGTTGTATCTCCACATTTGGAACTACATACTTGTAATATGATATATTATTTTGAGTGTTTTTAACACATTTAAGATTTGTCGGTTCTTATACCATATCAATATGATGTTAGTGAACGAATGTATTCCAAAAGCCTGAATTTCAGGCTTTTTGGCATGCAGCAGCAGCTACGTTTGACAGGCTTTTGGTATTTGTCAGTTCACTAAAATCTGTTCGTATCTATCTGGTAGAAGGACATTTCCGTTCATTTCGAGTCAGGCCCCTCTATGCAGGTAATGAAAGGTTTGCACTGATGTTGTGAGAAAATGAATATGCAAATATACAATAAATCAGAACGTGGGAATAAAGCAAACAATGGGAGCTATCTATTTGTTTTAACCTTTTCAATGCTAGTGACACCAAAATATTCAAGATTTGCTTCTTCTTTTGCCAGATAAATCAGATTTTAGTGAAATGATACATTATCTAGTATAAGAACACATGCATTCTTCAAAATTTTGCACTTTCAGTTGGGTTAGAATTAGACCTCACCATGTATTTTGTCATAGAACCCTTTAAAAAATATTTATGTCAAATGCTCTAAAGGCGCAATAAGGTCTCAATAAAAAGTTGTCTTCTTTTTCTTCTTCCAATTAACTGACTGACTCGGCTGGGCCGAGTATAACTGTCAGTGCCCATTTCAACGTGATATATTTTTGTTGGTTCATTGTGTCTTATATGGATGTTGAAAATCCATGCAGAATTACAGTGTACAATAAATTGTTTGGTTATAATAATAATAAGTATGGGTGTTGTTGTTTTGTTTGTTGTTGTTTCTTTATGGGTGTGTGTGTGTGTGTGTGTGTGTGTGTGTGTGTATGTGTGTGTGAGAGAGAGAGAGAGAAAGAGAGATAGAGACAGAGAGAGATAGAGAGATAGAGACAGAGAGAGAGGTGGGGGGGGGGGGGGTGTTGTTAAATATTCCCAATCTTTTTAGTGCTTTAGAGTCGGTGTCTAAGCTATGAATAGTACAAAATAATATCAGCAATTGTTTTAAAGAATTCGGAACAAAACTGAAATAAGTTTGGTGACGATGACGGATTACTCTGGTTTACAGCAATGCCCAAGGGAAAAGTATTATTATTATTAGTAGTAGTAGAAGTAGTAGTAGTTGTAGTATCGTATGGCATTCTAAATTTAAACCTCCAGGGAAAGCTCTTCGAGACATTTTTTTTCTATTCATCATTGAATGCATGCACGCTTGCATAGCCTCCGTTCAGTCTTGTCATCTGACAGTTTAAAACAAGGTGATCTTGTTGACAATCTCCCCAGTGGGGACAGGTAGTAAAGTCAAGTCGGTGCCATTTGTGCATGTTGGCTGCTGTTCTACCTGTTTTTGCTCGAAAGGAATAAATGCCGTTTTCTGGAGCCGAGCGGGATCAAATTCGGGCCAAGGGGATAAAGATAAAAAAAGAGAAAGTGGACTTACACTCTTTACTTTACCCGGCCAACAGCAAACTTTGAAACACATAGGACAAGACAAGGGCCTGTTAAGTGTGTTACAATTTGTTTGTGGGACAAAGACACTGCCGTATGGAGGGCCAGGTACCCATTTTACTGCTTGGTCGACAGTAGGGTTTTCTGATCCCGGAAAGAAATTCCGCCTCTTAAGGGGATTGGACCCGGGACCTTCAGCACATCAGTCTGATGCTCTATCAACTGAACTGTTGCGTCCCATGATGGTTAAGTTGGTTGTAAGCTTGCCTTCTTTTCAGTGCTGCCGGCCACGCGATAAATGCCGTAGCAAGGTCCCGGGGTCTATCCCGCTCTGGTTCATTTTCTGGGTTTTTTTCTGTTTTGTCATATTCCTACTTTCTTCGGCTTTTATCAAGTTTTTACACTACATTATTATTTCAAAGGTAAAACAAAGGGAGTGGTTAACAGGCCAGTATTGTGGGACAAAGACAAAGCAAGACACACACAAAAAGCAATGTTTCGATCCATTAATTCAAGTTTGAGAACTATTTTGGTACCTGCAATTCCTGTGTACAAATAAGGCCTGCCATATCATAATTTTTATTCACCATTGCATTTGACGTCATAAGCACCACAGGGTTGTTTTTTTTTTATACAACAACAAGTAATTACTTTTAACATTTCCCCTCTGATTAAGACAATTGTGCAATTGTGTGTCTGTAAAATTTGGGAATTGTGATAAAAATAAAGAACTTGAGGTGACTGAAATAAGGATGTTAAGGAGATAATTTGGCTTGACAAGAAAAGATTAAGTGAGAAATGAATGGATTCGAAGGTTGACTAAATTGAAGAATGGATCGATAAAGTTGACATTAGAAGAGTTAGACCTTAGTGTGGGATCAAGTGCCGTGCGACTTGGCGTCAATTAAAGTAATTGTTTACGTACATTTATTGCATATGAGGAGCCAAGATGGCGGACACTTGAGGTAATAGAATGATCGAGTCTCGCTAGCTTGGCTACCCTTATTCTGTACGCACCATAGAAAGAATAGAAAGTGTAAGGTTTATATTATCTTCTAATGTCTTTGGAGAAGACAGACAGAGATGGTTTGGGCATTTAAAGAGACGAGAGAAGGATTATGTGCGCAAAAAAAGTGCTAGATACACAATTGATGGGAAAGAGGAAAAAAAGGAACGCCCGAAGACTAGACGGATGGATGGATGGATGGATGGATGAATGAATTGATGGATGGATGGATGGATAGATGGATGGATGGATGTGTAGGGTAAAGATTATATGAAAGAACTGGGCCTGGAGGAAGATGATGTAATGAACCCAGATGCATGGAGATGTGTCATTCATTATGGCAACCCTGCTGAATGTGGGATAGGCAATTGCCATCAGGGAAAAGATATTCTGAAGTTAAGGCTAGAACAAACAGATATAAGACTACTTTTATTCCAACAGCTATTAAATTGGTAAATGAAATGCAACGGAAATGATACGGATGTGATGTATACGTTTGTTGAATAATTATGATATCATTATTTTTTATTTTTTTATTTCTAACATTTGTTTTTACATGAAATAGAAATGTGTTTTGTGCAATTAAAAGACCATGCGGTTGTGAATATATTATGTCTAAATTATCTAAGATTGTATCTTCTTTGTGAAATTATGACTATTATAAATCAGGATATCAAAATGCTGATTATATCTTGGGTACTGTCAACTGGGATGAATGCTTAAATGGATAAATGGCTATATGCATCTTGTTCTAAACGTGGCATTGTGTGCATGTATGTGTACAAACGGATTTAAAGTATATGTTAAGATAATAATACATGTTAATGTTATGTTGATATTCTTCGAGCGATGTAACCAAATGACAAATTGCCAATATTATGGACAATAAAGATTTATTATTATTATTATTATGATCATTATTATTATTATTATTAAAAAGAAGACGTATTATGACGTCATCAAAACATGGGATACCTCTAAAAATAGATCTTGTGGTTTTTTAATGTTGCGTCATCCTTGTGAATATGTGTTTTCTTTTCTAAAAACACGCTTTGGTAGAGTCAAGATGCAAATAATGGATGTAATATATTCGAAGGATGCATTTAAATAAGAGTATTGAAACTTCTCGACTAGACGTCTTGGATACATCTAAAACTGTCTATTTGATACTTCAGTTACACTTTACATGTAATATTCGTCAGGCTAGCGCCATCTCGTCAACATCAACCAATCCGTCTCGTGCTGTCCTCATCAAGGAATTCTGAATTGAAGAAGTGTATTTTTCCATCGGTAAACAAGATCCCGATAATGCCCATAGAGACTAGAAGTATAGGTGCTGATTTTGCAATGAGAATTTGCGAGACAGGAGAATATCCAGGGGTCAGGTATGTGAGACCAGGGGTCAGGTGTGTGAGATCAGGGGTCAGGTGTGTGAGACCAAGGGTCAGGTGTGTGAGACCAGGGGTCAGGTGTATGAGACCAGGGGTCATGTGTGTGAGACCAGGGGTCAGATGTGTGAGACCAGGGGTCAGGTGTGTGAGACCAGGGGTCAGGTGTGTGAGACCAGGGGTCAGGTGTATGAGACCAGGGGTCATGTGTGTGAGACCAGGGGTCAGATGTGTGAGACCAGGGGTCAGGTGTGTGAGACCAGGGGTCAGGTGTGTGAGATCCCCATACACCAGGGCCTCCCTCCCCTTCCTGATGCTATCGCTGCTTGGGTGTCTGGTCTGCCTCATCCCTGGCACAGGTAGGACACACCTCTCATCTTTATCATCATCGTTGTCATCATTATCATCATCATCATCATTACCATCTCCAGTTCTACTTAAATCGGGTTTACAGCTATACGAAATTGGACATCTTAAAAACGTTGGTATATCTAGGGATGAACTGTGTGTGATGGTGTTATTGGGAGGGGGAAATGTCAACACTACTCACGTGGTTGCGGGAATGTTGTCACTATGACGTCAAACTCATGCAGTCTATACTTAGTTTGCTATGAAATAAACTTAGATGCGACAGGGTTAATATACAGTAATAAACAGTAATAAAAGGTTGGTTGCAATATAAGCAGTGGCGGATTTCACTATAGGACACAGTGGACAGTGTCTCCGCAACTTGCCCAACTTCATTTTATCTATTTAATATTAAAAAAAACAAACAACAAAAAAACGAACACTTTAATTCAATTTTTAATGTTTCTCTCACGCACGCAGTTTAGCTTCATTATTATCACTCACGTAGTTAGTTTCATGGTCTAGATAACCCGTGTGGTATCTAGATACTACTCGTCGAGACTCTAGTATTATTACGCACATTGCCTCGCCTGTTCGCGGCAAAACAGTGGCGAACGAACCAGCCGCTGGTTACGACAAATCTATTCTGCGATGAGGGGGG
>JAUEKZ010179700.1:0-13843 GCA_031471865.1 Melibe leonina | reverse complement strand
CCACAATTTGGGTTGGGGAAAGTAATCTGCGATAGACCAGCGTCCTATCCAGAGGATGGCAACCATTGCTATTTGTCTGCTTCACGCTACAAAAACCGGGATAAGCTCCGGGTCCATGGGCCATAAGGCTCTAAAGGACTTACATAGCCTGAGATTATAACATACATACACTGTATTATTATCATGGACTGGATGAGAATGTATTACGGAATAAAAAATAATATAAAAATTGTTACCTCAAAAATACTTAAGAGTGTAATAGATATCATGTCATAAAAAAAGGGTAGAGCAGTGAGAGAGGATGTTGGTGTAATATCATATTATTGTCTACCTCATGGGTTTGAACAGGGCTTGCCCTTCGTCTTCGAAAGTGATCATCAGCTTGATCTGGGTGCCGCCATCTTTTTGCTCTGTGGATGTACACACACACACACACACAACACATATACCCACACACATACACACACACATACACACACACAACACACAGACACACACATACACACACACATACACACACACATACACACACATACACACACATACACACATAAACACACATACACACACACACATACACACACAAACACACACATAGAAATCGTTAGATTCAGCATGCAATATTTGGGCTTTATAATATGGGTGTCAGATAAATCAGATCCCAGTGAACTGACATAACATACCAAAAGGCTCATTCTATTTGGTTGGAATCAGACCCCGCTGTGAAGGGGTCAAACACCCATGAGGCTATGCTCCTTCCGACCCATTCAGGAAATAACACACTGCCAACTTCCATCAACTACAGTACAACAATTGTGACAATTTAATTAACACCAGCAGGTGTTCTGGGGGTATACACTAGGGCGGGGCGGGGCGGGGCGGTCTCGATCCCAAGTCTCGCCTATTATTTCTCGACTCGTAGCAGACGAGAAGTCGACTCCTAACCCAAGTGTACTGCTTTGTCTTTAGAGTTGATTTTAGTAAAATGAAGGAGCGGGAGGGGGAGGAGGGTGAAAGATGGAGAGAGAGAGAGAGAGAGAGAGCGGGAGAGAGGGGAGAGAGAAAGAGAGAGAGAGAGGGAGAGAGATGGGGGAGAGTGCGGGAGAGGGGGGAGAGTTGGACAGGGAGAGAAAGGGGGGAGAGAGAGGGAGGAAAGCAAGACTGAGATCGACCCTAGTCTCGTTTCTCAATTCTCGACCCTAGTATCGATTCTCGATTTTCGAACTGCATTACACCCACACGCGTGTACAGAAAGTTAATTACGTCACGAAGGGTGAGAAACTTTCGGGCTCGGTCCCGGGATCGGGATCGAGAGGAGCGACTACTGCAGAATATATTTGATCATTTCTCGAGACCGAGAAACGCTGGGATCGCCCGGGCTCAGTACATACCATCTGGCGTCTATCGGTATTTTAATTTGGGCAATAAACAGCAAGTTTTACATGTCCTTCTATTATCATGACATGTTGAATAATTGTTGTAGGTAGTAGGTACTTGCCAGCCAGCGAGCTGTCGCGTATGTGTGTGTGTGTGTGTATGCGTTTGTTTGTGTGTTAACGAGTGTGCGCTTGCACGCGCGTATGTGTATGTGTGTGTGTGTGTGCGCGCGCGCATCTGTGTGTGTGTGTGTGTGTATTATATATCTGTGTGTGTGTGTACACCCGCAGATCTATTTGGTATACGAACAGGCAAATCTTGAATATTTTGATGTCTAGTTATTTAGTGGTTGACAAAAAATAGCCTTAGCATTGAAAGGGTTAACAATAACAACAATAATGACACCAACCCTTTCACAGCGAGGTCTGATTCTTTCCCAACTGAAATATGCAAAATTTTGAAAATGTACGACTTCTTATACCAGATAAATCAGGTTGCAATGAACTGACATATGCGAAAAGATATGTCAGTTCACTGAAATCTGATTTATCTGGTATAAGAACAGGCAAATCTCGAAGATGTTGGTGCCCTTAGCATTGAAAGGTTTAATAGTGACTCATAAAGGAGTAAGACATAGCTGGACTCACGGACATCAACGATGGGCATGGTGGCCATGTCCTGCAAAAGCTTGGTGACGTAATCGTCAAGGGGGTCGTACAGCTCCCCCTGTCGGATGCCCCGGTGGAACATCTCCCACGAGTGACGCCTGTGTAAAAAAAAAAAAAAAAAAAAAACCTGAGCTTTTATATAGCGCAATATCCTCAAAGCGCTTTACCAGGGGTCTCGGGCCAACAGCAACATTCAACATACAGGACGAGACATGCTGCCTGTTAGGCGCTTGTTTATTTATATTCGGACAAGGAGAACACTGTCCATAGCCAGGTACTCATTTTACACCTAAGTAAAAGAAAAGAGCCTTTTCCAAGGACTCAACTTTGCGCCGTCACATGGCGGATTCGAACCAGTGACCTTTCAGTCACAAGGCCAACTGCATACCGACTAGGCCACAGAACTGCACATGTATGAGTGTGTGGGTGGGGGTGGGGGAAGTGGGGAGAAGGGGGTGGGTAAGAAAAGCAAACGTCACGGTAAAATACAAGGCCCTTTTAGTTGTTATAATTTATGGAAAGCGGTATAAAAAGGGACATCACTCCTGTTTGTAGATGTCATTTAAGTTTTATTTCACTTGCTCTGATTTAACAAATAACCAAATACACTTACTATGCATATCTGAGTCAAAAGAGAGAGAGATAATGAGAGAGGGGAATGGAGAGAGAAAGAAGAGGGAAGGGAGGGAGGGACACACAGAGAATTCGAGAGACAGAGAGGGGGAATTGGAGAGAGTGATGAAAAAGAGAAAAAGAGAAAGATATAAAAAGAGAGACTGAGGGTGGGAGAGAGACAAAAGAGAGAGGGGGGGGGGGTAAAGAAAGATAGCGCCCAAAACGCTCAATAAACAAACAAAGAGAGAGAGAGAGAGGGAGAGAAAGAGAGAGGGGGTAGGGGAGAGAGTTACAGAGAGTGGCGGAGGGAGAGGGAGAGAGGGGGAGGGAGAGAGAGAGTTAAAGAGAGTGACAGAGAGAGGGGGAGAGGGAGGGAGTGAGAGAGTTATAGAGAGTGGCAGAGAGAGAGGGAGAGAGAGAGTTAAAGAGAGTGGTATAGAGAGAGAGATGAGAAAGAGAGAGTTAAAGAAAGTGGCAGAGAGAGAGGGGGAGAGGGAGGGAGAGAAAGAGTTAAAGAGAGTGGTATAGAGAGAGAGATGAGAAAGAGAGAGTTATAGAAAGTGGCAGAGAGAGAGGGGGAGAGGGAGGGAGAGAGGGAGGGAGAGAGGGAGAGAGAGTGGGAGAGAGAGAGTGACAGAGAGAGGTGGGGGAGAGAGAGGGAGAAAGAGTTAGACCAAACAAAAAAGGAAAGAGAGTGCGCAAAGGTCTCACCCTTTCAAATTGTTGTATCCCCGCATACGACGACCTTTAGGTCGCATGGAGGTCAACTTTATCAATAGATCGATATATCGGGAATCAGGGCCGGCTGCGCTGAATACAGAACCTTGGTATTTGACGTTGAACATCTTGACAAAGCTGTCCACCTCCGGGATGCTGTAGTTGGCCCTCGACCCAAGACCTTGACCTTTCTGCTGTGATATCTTCCCTTCACCTCTCTGCTGCGACCTCTGCCGGCCTTGACCCTGCCCCTCATCCTCGTTCTCTTCTTCATCCTCCGCCTCCTGGGGTCGTTTTCTGCCTCCTCGACTTTCCTTTCTGCTTCCGGTATGCTCGGCTGCCTGGTCATCGTTCTGTCCATGCGCACGCTCCTGTGGAGAGTAATCGTCCCTCGGGTAGTTCCGGTTGTCCTCGCGGTCGGAAGGGTCAAGTTCGTTGTTGGACTTGACCTCAGCATTGGAAGATTCTGTACGGCGGAGACTGCTAGAATTCTGGTTGGCAGTCAGACGCTTTCGGAGAACCTGGGGATAGAGTAAAAAGTACAAAGTAAAACAAAGGACAGTACAGTAAGTTAAGTAATTAGATTGAAGTGGCAAAGTAAAGTAGAGTGGATTAAAGTGAAGTTAAGTAAAGTAAAGTAAAGGACAGTAAGGCAAAGACAAGTACAGTAAGGTTAAGTAAAGTAGACCAAAGTAAAGAACAGTGAAGCAAAGTCGGATGAGACTCATACTCGATAACTGAGGAGCGCGTAGAGTTATCAAGAGTAAAGTCCTGTATGTACCAGACACACGGATACTGTTTCCATGGCGGTAGTTTGCCATTGCCTGCTGCCACCATACCACCCTGCCGTTACTTTGATTGTGTTTGTGTTTGTTGAGAGTGTTATAAACAGACTCGCCTTAACGTTTGCTGCTTATCCAAAGAGCGGTGCTGCACTGCGGCTGACGAAATGAACAGGCCGGAATGACATTTTTTAACATGGGGATAAAAAGAATGTTTTTATGCAACCCACCCCTCCCCCTTCCAACACACACGCGCGCACACACACACACACACACACACAAGCGCGCGCACACGCGCACACACATACACACACAGGCCCAATTCCCACTACCCTCTCCCCTCAACCATCACACCAACCCATCAATTAACCCTTTCACATCGGGGGACTGATTCTGACCAAAATTGAAATATGCCAGATAAATCAGATGTCAGGGGACTGACATATGCCAAAAGCCTAACATTCAGGCTTTTGGTGTATATTATGTTTGTCAACTCAAATCTGATTTATCAAGTTTCAACACAGACCAATCATGAAGATCATGGTGTTAACCATTTCACAGCGAGGTCTGATTCGAATCCAACTGAAATATGCACAATCTTGAAAATGTACGTGTTCTTATACCAGATAAATCAGATTTCAGTCAACTGACATATGCCAAAAAATCTAAAATTCAGGCTTTGGCATATGTCAGTTCCCTGAAATCGGATTTATCTGGTGTGAGAACAGGCGGATCTTGAACATTTTTGTGTCTTTAGCAGTGAAATGGTTAGTGGTTTATAAGCTTAGCATTGGAAGGGTTAAAACCTGCAATTGAGCAGCAGGCCTGCCAGGTGCTCAGCGATAAGAGAACAGACTGTAGACACAGTGCTAACTGGGCTCATGTCTGTCAACAGGGACTGGGTCGGCCTAGATTTTATATCTGTGTGGCAGCACGTTAACATGTCGTTAATATGACTCTTGCACACATCTTTACTTTGACCTCTACCCACTTGTGGAGACCAAAGACACTGGATTAGTTCGTCTATTATTAGCTCTATGGTGGTGACAAATCTAATCATGAACTGAAATGGATAAATACCATTATAATTATTCATTCATATTTTTGCTATTTTGTTTGTTGTCTGACCTGAAGAAGGCCTTAGGCCGACACGTTGGTGTCATTTTGTCTTTGTGTCCTTTTTGCCGGTTAAATGTTATTACCTTCATGTTCTTTACTTTAATATGACTTTAAATATGACTGATGGGTATGACGTGACCGAGATACAATCCCCCCCCCTCCCCCCGCTCCCCACCCTTAAATAGTTTCCAAGCGGACGTTCAAACCAATGGAACTACGGATCCTGTACTCACACTCACCTGTAAATGGGAGGCGTGTCTATCCAATCGGAGACTCGTGTCTCCATCTCCTCCTCCTCCTCCCCCTTCTCCCTCCTGCTCCTGTTTCCTCCCCCTCTTCTCCCGTGACCCGGGCATGTTGAAGAAGATGGCCACATTGAGGACCACTACCACCATCAGCAGCAACCACAGAAAACTACGCCATCGGCACTTCATCCTCGCTGCTCGCGGTTCTAAAACTTGGTCTTATTGTTGTTGATGTTGTTGTTATTGTTGTTGTTGTCTTCGTCTGTCAGTGCAGCAGCAGCAGCTCCAACTGCTACGTTTCATTTTGAGAGTCCCATGGATGGGAGTAAAATATCAGCAACCCTGCAAAAAGGAGATGAAATAAGATACGATACGATGACTTTATTGATTATCCTCTCCACGGATAATATGTCGTAAAGGAGGAAAGAGAGATATGTACACAACTTACGATAAAAACAAGATAATGTTTAAAAGGTTTGATAGGAAGAGAAGAATAAATAGGATAAGTGATATAACTTGATTGATTCATACGACATCTGTTAGTTATTTGTGGTCTACAGTCTGGAGTATATGGAGAAGACGAACGGTGATAAGACAGTTCCTTGTGGGGCGCCAGTGTTGATTGTAATTGTGTAAGAAATGATGGAGGACCTTATCTGTATAACTTGTGGTCGGGAAGTCAAGTAATCAAGGATCCAGAGGATGATAGAGGACATTATGTTATATGACATAAATTTATCACATCGTATAATATGGGGCTGTATCGTGTTAAAGGCACTAGATAAATCAAATAGCATTAACCTGACGCATGTGCCAGGCCTTTCCAAGAGTTTATAAGTAAAGTTCAAAACATGTAAGATGGCATCATCTACACCTCTTTTAGCTCGATAAGCAAATTGGAAGGCGTCCATTAAATTACTTACAACAGGATCAAAGTCAAACACGAGACACTTTCCAAACATGTCAACAATGCCAGATGTGGAATGTAACCTTTATTCCTTGTTTTTAATGGCCAACAATCACGATGAAAGAATGTCAACAACCCAAAGCTTGAATGAAAAATATACGGAAAACACAATACTAACTATGTCAAACACAGAATGTTAACCATTTCAATCACAGAATATGGACTATTTCAATTACAGAATGTGAACTAATTCAATCACAGAATGCAAACTATTTCAAACACAAATTTGTTAACTATTTCAAACACAAAATGTCAACTATTTCAAACGCAGAATTTGAACTATCTTTAAACATTGAGACAACAATTATTGTGATGGTAGAATGTCAACAATCCCTTAGGTCAAAATCCAATACTTGAGTCTCCAACATGGTCCTGTAGATGGTTATGAAACAATACACACACTGAACCTCTCAAGATGCACGACTCTGCAGTATTGGTGTTTCAAGAAAGGAATGCCACGATCCAATGGATAGAAAGTTGGGAATAAAACAGCACGATAAAGTTAACCCTTCCACAGCAAGGTTTGATTCTAAACCAACTGAAATATGCAAAATTTTGATAAATCTACGTCGTGTTCTTATACCAAAGCGAACTGACATAATATGCCAAAAAGCCAGAAAGTTCAGGCTTTTGGCATATGTCAGTTTACTGAAATCGGATATATCTGGTATAATAACAGGCAAATCTTGAAGATTTTGGCGTCCTTAGCATTGAAAGGGTTAACAAAATGTCACAGGTCCTACAGATACGATTTCTTAACCTGTCTCTTATTACACACCTGCTGTGAGTTCACGTTAGTCTAGTGCTGAGTTACGCCAGTCATATCATTAGTATTATTTTTGTTGTTGTTGCCAATATCATTGATTAGTCATTAATTTATTTATTGAAGTACCTGTTATTTTTGTTGTTTATTAAATTATGTATCGCCCAAAGAGAGCAGGAGAATAAGAAGAATAAAAAAGTAGCGCCGCAACATGATACATCAGCATATCAGCACAATTTTTTTATCAGCAAAACTATAGAGCCAGTTTAAAGATAAGTTTTTCTTTCTGTCTTTTTTGTTTTTTGTTTTTTGTTGGACTTTTATTTTTCACTTGGACAGACAGGGAATCCCTCTCCAGTCACATCATCGAATGAACTAGGATGAAGATAAAAACTAACTAACCGATTAATTATGAATCAATATAATTATTATTATTAGGATATAAAATCAATCATTGGGGGCGCAATAACTCAGTTGGTAGAGCATCAGACTGTTGTGCTGAAAGTCCTGGATTCAATCCCTTTCAGGGGCGGACATTTTTTTCCGGGACCAAAATATCCCGCTGTCAAACCAGCAGTAAAATGGGTACCTGGCCCTCTATACAGTTGAGTCTTTGTCCGACAGACAAATTTTAACACGGCGAAAAGACGCTTGTCTTGGCCTATGGGTTTAAATGTTTGTTATTGGTTAAAGCCTCCACTTTAACTTTAAATTTTGACTTAAGTTTCTCGACGGCGACCAACATTAGATATCTAACACTCCGGCACTGCTTCTAAGG
The DNA here is from genome assembly GCA_031471865.1 of Melibe leonina. NCBI lineage: Eukaryota > Metazoa > Mollusca > Gastropoda > Nudibranchia > Dendronotidae > Melibe > Melibe leonina. The sequence goes on along the minus strand of JAUEKZ010179700.1, from coordinate 5,812 downwards.
CGAGTTCGTGTAGATAAAACTAGATATGTCCACTCCACACAGAACTATTCATTAACTATCAAATAATCATCGGCTTGTCGTGTCTATGTATTTGATGGCATACACCACAGTCCCAAGGCATGCTTTGATTGTGTGGTGTTTATATACGAAAGTAGAAGTGGATAGAAGCATGATCACAATAAATAATACGAAAATAAACCATCGTGATGAATAAATATGAAACTAAGGCTGATAGTCAAGTAAGTGCTGTTATGTTGACCCTTTCACTTCAAGGTCCGATTCTAACCAAACAGAATATACAAAATAGTCAAGATTTCCGTGTTCTTATACTAGATAAATGAGATTTCAGTGGACTTACATATTCAGACTTTGGTCATGTCAGTCCACTGAAATTATTTATCTAGTATAAAAAACAGGGAACATTTGAAGAATTCGATGTCTATAGTTAGCAGTTTGAGAAATGGCCTTAGCAGTGAAAGGGTTAATGATAATGGTGGCTGCTGCTTCCGTTACTCACCAGCTTTGATGTTGTCGTCTGCTGCTCGGGATTGTCCGTCAATGAATGGGACGGGAGAGTGCCGATGACTTCCGGCAAGGGGAGGTAATTGAGTGTTAATTCCTCCACTGGGATATCCGGTCTCTATGCGTGTGTGTGTGTGTGTGTGTATGTGTGTGTGTATGTGTCAAGAATGTTGTGGATAAAGGGCGATTTGGTGGACTACCGACATCAGTATTATCTCTCTCTCTTGCCCTATCTGTCTTTCTCTGTTTCTGTCTTTCTCTCTCCTGTGACAACGCGGAACCGGAGCAGTAGGGGAAGTGACGTCAGTAGATTCAGTAGCACCTGAAACAGAGGAAGGGGAATAATATAATATAACGAGGTTTAAGTATAATGATAACGATGATGATAATGATGATGATGATGATGATAATGATGATGATGATAATGATGATGATGATGATGATAATGATGATGATGATAATGATGATGATGATGATGATGATGATGATGATGATGATGATGATGATGATGATGATGATGATGATGATGAAAAGTAATAATAATAATAACAATCATAATAACAACAATAATATCAATAACAATAATGATAATATTAACATCAAATGTTATTGTCCCAATGGGAAATGTTTTTTACATCGAGTCCAGGACAAAGCAAAGGGTACCAGTCCGATCCTCCCACATATCCACATAGTCAAACTTGAAATAATATGCAGTGCAGAAACAAACCATAGATGGCTAAGCGGTTAGCTCGCAGTCTTGCACTATCGGCCAGGCGATGGGTGCCGTAGCGGGGTCGCAGGATTGATCCCCGCTCAGGTCATTTTAATGTCTCCCTGTTTTGTTTTGTTTTCCATTTTTCTGCTTTCTTTCGATTTGACTTGTTTGTACACTGCATATTATCATTTCAAGCTTGACTCATGTACGATATCCACTAGATATTGTATTGTGCAGAAAAGCCGAAGCGTACATATCTAGAGTATCATTTGTGTGCGCTCACAGACTCAGAGACAGGCCAACCCCCACCCATCCATCCACCCATCCACCCATCCATCCATCCACCCACCCACCCACCCACCCATCCCTTTCGAAATTACCTTGACTCCATAAATGCAGACTACAAAGTTTGTTGTTCTGCGTGCAGTAGTACGTGCGTTGCGCGCGGCGCAGGTGAGCCTAATGTAGCTGTGTGTGTGCATGTGTGTGTATGTGTCTGTGTGTATGTGTGTGTGTATATATGTGTATGTGGGTGTTTGTGTGTGTATGTATATATATATGTGTATGTGTTTGTATGTGTATGTGTGTTTGTATGAATGTGTCGTGTGTGTGTTTTTGTATGTGTGTGTGTATGTATGTGTATGTGTGTGCGTGTGTGTGTATGTGTGTATGTGCATGTGTACGTGTATGTGTGTATGTGTGTATGTGTGTGTGTTTGCATGTGTGTATGCGTCTGTGTGTGTATTAAAAATTTGTCTGCGAGTGCATGTATGTGTATGTGTGTGTGTGTGTGTGTGTGTGTGTATGTGTGTATGTACATGTGTACGTGTATGTATGTGTATATAAACGTTTTATGTATATGTGTGTGTATGTGCATATGTTTGTATGTGTATATAAAAGTTTTATGTATATAACGATGTGTGTGTGTGTGAGCACGAGTGCACGTGCAGAATAAAAACACACTGACTTCCCTTGTCTTGCCTATCTGTTGCGCCAGCGTAAAGCTCGTCTATGTGTTTATATGTATTTACCTATTTAACCTCCTTTTTGACACACATTAAAGTCATAACAAAGGCGGAGCTTTTACAGCAAAGTCTGATTCTAATCCAACTGAAATACCTATGCAAATCTTTCAAATGTACGTAATCCTAGACCAGATAAATCAGATTTCAGTAAACTGACATAATATGCCAAAAGCTTGAAATTCAGGATAGACAGACATACAGACAGGCAGACAGACCTACAGATAGACAGACAGACAGACAGACAGACAGAAATACATACATACATACAGACAGACAGACAGACAGACCTACAGATAGACAGACAGACAGACAGACAGAAATACATACATACATACATACATACATATATACATACAGACAGACAGACAGACAGACAGACAGACAGACAGACAGACAGACAAACAGACAAACAGATAGACAGACACAGTAGAAAGACAGACAAATGGTTAGCCCAGACAGACAGGTAGACAGATAAAAAAGACGCAGAAGACGATGGATTGTTTCGCGTAATCACCAAACAAATCTCCTTAAGTTTTAATTTCCCCTCTAAGATAATCAGAAACTGATAATGATCCTACACCGATGATTAATAGAATAGAAACGCACGGAGGGAGATGTCAAGTCGAGATCTAAGAGAAAGAAAGTGTAAGGAGAGGAAAGAGGGAAGAAAGAACGAGTGAGAGATCAAGAAAAAAAACCATGGCTAGAAACTGGAAACAAGAACCGCCCCACGAGATGGGACTAGTCACACTACCAACCTGCGTCGACGCAAGATTCCGCGCTGTGGAGTCAGTCGGGCCACACAAGCGGGCGAACCACGGGGTAATAGCGATACTAACACGGTCACCACCACGCCGCGTGCATGAAGTGAGTGAGAGGCGACAGACCCGCCGAGCAATGCCGCTTTTGCGCGGTCAAGTGTAACAACGCGAGCCAGAGGCCCGCACAGAGAGCTCGAAGCCGGCGGTGGTAGGGGCAAATGGGCCGCTGATTAGCGCGGGGAGCGATGATTTCCATTATCTACTAATTGAGTGTAAAATACTGGCCTATGCGCGCACAAGTCTGCACATTCCATAGAAGAACAGGCACAGGTAACATGGCTACGTGGCTAGTGAGTCTATCAGCTACTCTTCGTAGAAGCTATTTGGGAGTGAGTAGTCTATTTGTTATGCTTTTCAACCTGAACTCCTTCTCACAGCGGCGTCTGATTCTAACAACAACAGAACATACAAAAAGATTTCAGTGAACGGACAGTCACTGTCAGTCACTGTCAGTCATTGTCAGTCCACTGAAGTCTGATTTATCTGAAATAGAAACAGGCAAATCTTGAAGCTTGTATCCTAGTAAGTTCGTTGTTTGATAAGTTAATGACTTTAGCATTGAAAGCGTGAAGTTTCTTCTTCTTCTCTTTCTTCTTCTTCCAATAAACTGACTGACTCAACTAAACAGAGGATTATAGCAAGTAAGAATGTCAACGTAGTCGATTCCAGAACTATTCACCTTAAGAGCGTTGATAATAATTCAAATAATAATAATTCAAAGTGACAAAAACTAACAGACACAAACAGACAAGAAAGAATCCAACGAAGACCCTTAACAACCGTCACAGCCATCACCGCTGATTTGAGAGAGGGAAAGGGAAGAGAATAAAAACCACACATACACACACACACACACACACACACATAGTACAAACACACATGGTACATACACACATACAGTACATACAGACACACACACACACAGTACACACACACACACAATCTCTGCGTACGACTGATGATAATGAGGCTTTTGGACAGAACATCTCTCTTAATGAGAGGGCTTTTACACCCCAGTTGGCTTGTATAATGTATTGGTTTAACGATTGACAAACCATTCGTCCATCCACCCAGCTATCTATGTTATGATGTATCTCTCTCTTTCTCTCCATCTCTCTATATCTCCCTCTCCCTTTCCCTCTCTTTCTTTCTCTATATATCTCATTCTATCCTCCTCTCCCTTTCCCTCTCTTTCTCTCTTTCTCCTTCTTTCGCTCATTCTCTATCTCTATCTCTCTCTCTCATTCTATCTCTCTATCCCTTTCCCTCTCTTTCTCTCTCTCGTTCCCCCAGTCTCTCTCTTTCTCTTTCTCTCTTTTTCTCCCTCTTTCCCTCTCTTTCTATCTCTATCTTTCTCTCCCCATTTCTCTCTCTTTCTCTCTATCTATCTCTCCCTATCTCTCTCATTCTCTCTTTCTCTATGCCTTCACCCCTTCAACTGCCTACAACTCTGTTGGTCCTCAGTTTGAGATCCATTGAAGCTCTTTGATCAACTCTCGTAGCCCACCACTCGTGCATGATTGGTGGTAGGTATCTAGTATGTATTTATCATTGATTTGTATCTCACTGTGTGTCGTTCTCTACTTGTGCACCACCCCCACCTCCGCTTTCTCTATTCCTCTTACTCTCTCACAAACTCTCTCTCCCTCTCTCTCTCTTCCTCTCTCTCTCTCTCTCCCTCTCTCTCTCCCTCTCTCTCTCCCTGTCTCTCTCTCCCTCTCTCTCTCTCCCTCTCTCTCTCCCTCTCTCTCCCCCTCTCTCTCTCCCCCTCTCTGTCTCCCTCTCTGTCTCCCTCTCTCTCTTCCTCTCTCTCTCTCTCCATCTCTCTCTCCCTCTCTCTCTCTCTCCCTCCCTCTCTCCCTTTCTCTCTCTCTCCCTCTCTCTCTCTCTCTCTCTCTCTCTCTCTCAGACGATACTGTTAGGAAATGGCAAATGGTATCGTATATCATGTAGACAAAGTGATCAACAGTCCAAACAGAGACTGGATTGGAATAATAAGAGAGGAAGAGAGACAAAGAGAGAAAAAGGGAGAAAGAATGTGTGTGTGTTTGTGTATGTGTGTGTGTGTGTGTGTGTGTGCGCGTGTGTGAGTGTGTAAGTTTATGAGTATGTGAGTGTGAGTGTGAGTGTATGTGTGTGTGTCAGTGTGTGTGTGTGTGTGTGTGAGTCTCTATGTGTGAGTGTATGTGTGAGTGTGAGTGCATGTATGTGTGTGTATGTGTGTGTGTGTAAGAGAGGGAGAGGGAGCTAGAGATACAGAAGTGAGGAGGAGGAACTAACAGACAAAAAAAAAAAGATGAACGGCAGATCCGAGCCTGGACAAGGAAAATTTGTCATTTATGGCATAAACATGCACTGAATTGAATTTCATGGAGAGATGGAAAAATGTGAGAAAATCCATAAAACGTTTCCAAGACATTTTCATTGTCGGCTTGCACTGGGTATAATTCATTGTACCAATTCAAAGCGCTATAAAAATGTGCTGAGGAGTCTGGGGTAGGAGTTCATTACCAAACACACAATTTTTAAAATTTTTAAATATCTAGACTGAGTTAGAACTAGGACCTAAGTTGGCTCAATGACTCCTCCACACAGGAAATTAATAAAACACTCGTAAAGGTGTGTGTCCACTGGTAGGTTGTAGGAATAGAAAAATAGAATGGAAAAGGTTTGGGTGTTTCAATTGGTGCGATTTTGGAATTTGGAATCGCACCAATTGAAACACCCAA
>JAUEKZ010179656.1:0-13037 GCA_031471865.1 Melibe leonina | reverse complement strand
GAAGGAATGAATGGATGAATGAATGAATGAATAGACGAATGGATGAATGAATGAATGAAGGAATGAATGGATGAATGAATGAATGAAACAGCAGATTAACAGCTGCTGCCGACGCCCGAATGCAAAACGTGCGTGAGAATTAATGTGCCTCCACCTTAAAAAAATTAAACGTAGAACGATACGGGTAAAATATGTATGTGTGTGTGTGTGGGGGGGGGGGGGGTTATTCGGCTGTCTAGCGTTCTCACAGCAGCTGTCCTCTGAGACAATTAACATTTTACTCTAAATCAGATGTTAGAGATAAACAAACTGTGTGTGTGTGGTGAGGGTGCTGTATATGCAATGCATTCGATTGTTGATACAAACAAAAATATGTATCTTTCTATGAACACACACACACGTACACACAAACACACACACAACACACACACACACACAAACACACACTCAAACACACATACACACGAGTGCTCACTCAAACACAAAGACGAAAAACACACATTAAAACACACATGTAAATCAGCACACGCTACACACAATACAAATAGAAACGCCCACCACATCCTTGACAAAAGCACAACGGGTCCAGTGAATTCGATAACACCAAGATGCGACCCCCCAAAAAAAAAAGAAAAAAAAAGAAAGAAAAAACAAGAGTGACCTCCAAAAAATGACAAAGATCAGCTAGGTAGCTAAAATAAAAAAAGAACTAACTAGGGGTCATGGTAGGGGGTTGGGGCGGGGGGAGAAAAAGGAGACATAAAAAATGGACAAGATGATGGATATAATCATAATCGGAACGAAGGAGGGAGGGCTCGTGTTTCGACCATCAACCTGTCACCCCGAACACGATAGAGAGGGGAGGAAACTCGTCCTTTGTCCCTATGCACACTGCACACCCCTCTTTAACCCTTTCACTGCTAAGGCCGCCAAAATCCTCAAAATGTGGCTGTTCTTATACCAGATTAATAAGATTTCAGGGAACTGACATATATCTTGATTTATCTCAGGCTTTTGGCATATGTCAGTCACTGAAATCTGATTTATCTGGTATAAGAACATATACATTTTCAAGATTTTGCATATTTCAATTGGGTTAGAATCAGACCTCGCTGTGAAAAGGTTAACAACGACAGCTACAGTAACCACTACCATCACACTTTCTCCCGCAATGGGAAAACTACAACCACCACCATCACACTTCCTCCCACAAAGGGACAACCACAACCACCATCATCACACTTCCTCCCACAAAGGGACAACCACTACCATCACACTTCCTCCCACAAAGGGACAACCACAACCACTACCATCAACCCCACCTCCTACAATAGGACAACTTTATGCATACACTACCATCACACTTCCTCCCACAAAGGGACAACGACAACCACTACCATCAGCCCCTCCTCCCACAATAGGACAACTTCATGCATACACTACCATCACACTTCCTCCCACAAAAGGACAACCACAACTACAACCACTACCATCAATCCCTCCTCCCACAATAGAACAACTACATGCACTACCATCACACTTCCTCCCAGAATAGGGCGAATAACTATAAAGACATAAATACGCCCTCCTCCCAAAAAGGGGCGAATGGGAACCATGATCGACGGATGAAACTGAACACAAATTATAATCCATAATAATGTAATGTATGCTCGCGTTCGTGAAGAGAGAGAGACAGAGAGAGAGAGAGACAGACAGAGAGAGAGAGAGAGAGAGACAGACAGAGAGAGAGACAGAGAGTGAGAGAGAGAGACAGACAGAGAGTGAGACAGAGATAGAGAGGGAGATCGAGAGAGACAGAGAGAGAGACGGAGAGAGAGAAAGAAAGGACAAGTAGATATATAGATAGGTTGGTAGGTAGGTCGATAGATAGAGAGATAGAGAGATAGATAGATATATAAATAGATGGATAGACAGATAAATAGATGGATAGATAGACAGAGATAGAGGAAGAGAGAGAGAGAGATGTGGATAGATTGACATAGATAGAGAGGGAGATAGATAGATAGAAAGTGAGAGAGAAGGAGAGGAGAAGGAGAGAGAGAGAGAGAGAAACAAGAGAGAAAGGGACACAGAGAAATTGAGACAGAGGGAGAGAGAGAGAAATTGATATGTGTGTGTTTGTATCGGGGAAATAAGGGTGGAATAGTGTTTGTGTGTGTGGGGAGGGGTTGGGGAGGGAGGGAATGAGGGAGGGAGGGGATGAGGGGGGGGGATGACGGAGAGAGGGAATGAGGGGGAATGAGGGAGGGAGGGGATGAGGGAGGGGATGAGGGAGGGAATTAGGGAGGGGGCGGTTACCATGAACACATCCACACACACACACAGAAAGACAGACAGGCAGCAAGGATGAAATCCGGAAGAGGCGAGAAATATCAAGCAGAGCCTCCGTGACAGCAACATGGGACTTTGGACATACAAGCTGACAAGACACGACAGCTACTGCCACGGCAAGACAGTGCAGCCTGGGATGTGTCAGTCCACTTGTCACTAATGTCACCGGCGCCCTAGCTCAACAGTCAACAGGTAGAGCGTCCGCTTCGGAACCGGTAGGTCGGTGTAGTTGGATCGAACCCCGGCCCGGTCGTCCATGAGATATTAACTATAATATAAATCAGCGTCAGGCTTTTTGGCATAGGTCGGTTCACTTAAACCTGATTTATCCGGAATAAGAACAGGCACGACTTAACCCTATCCGGAATTTCAGGCTTTTGGCATATGTCAGTTCACTAAAAATCGGATTTATCACAGGCACGACTTAACCCTGTCAGGAATTTCAGGCTTTTGGAATATGTCAGTTCACTAAAAATCTGATTTATCTGGTATAAGAATAGGCAAGTCTTGTAGTACATTTTGGTGTCTTTAGCAGTGAAAGGGTTAAGGACGCTTCTGTCGAGATAGGAGCATGATTAGAATGTACTGTATTGAAAGGGTTAATATATGGAAACAATAGGCGCATGCAGTGAGTAGGGGTCGGATTCTCAGTAAGGTTATCTCAACATGCGCAGACCTGGGACTCCATATCACAGTCTCCCAACGTGCATGTGTATTGTAGCGTGTATGCCTTAACAGCAAGCACACAATACAATCACACACGCACACACAACAAAGCGAGATGACCAGTTTACACACTACACATTTCATTATCACACATTCACGCACACGGCGCACGAGTGCAAACCATAACATGAAAAGAGCGCCAGACTATTATTGCTGTATCTATTTTCATCATGAACGTCCGCATAATTACAAATCCAATTAAACGGGTATGGATTATTTTGTGTAATCAACAAAATGAAGACTACTAGATACACACTATCCACCCCCAACATTCTTTACATGCAAAGTATTAGCGAATTCCTAGATAAGATAGTGTGTTAGGATTAGGACTTAAGGAGCAAAAAGCTACCTGACTTACTGTTACTGTGTGTGCTGGTGTGTGCCACCTTTGCGCGTGTGTGTGTGTGTGTGTATGTGTGTGCGGTAAGGGCAAATGGGGAGGGGGTGCCTGTTTAACTGGCGTGTCTACACCGCACGAGGCAAAACAATCCATTAGTAATCAGTTATCTACACAATCTGCCAACGAGTAACGAGACGAGTCATCTCCTCTTTAACTTTGATGTGTGTGAGAAGCCGAAAGGGGGAGAGAGAGGGGGAGGAGAGAGAGGGGGGAGGAGAGAGAGATGGGGGAGGGGGAGGAGAGAGAGAGGGGGAGGAGTGAGAGAGGGGAGGAGAGAGAGGGAGAGGTTAAAGGAGAGAGACAGAGAGATGAAGAGAAGATACAGGAGAGAGATCTGATGCTCTGTTAAAAAAGACAGACATACAAAAAAAGTGAAAAAGTGTGAGTGACGTATTAACGAAACTAAACGATAGAAAGAAAAGCAACAGTAATATTGATGTTGTGAGAGGTGTGTGTGTGTGTGTGTCCGTGTAAGCACATACACATCGTTCCCAGCACACAACAGCTGCAGAGGACTGTGCACGCCACAAGTCAAGGCCACAGCTTAATTGGAAAAAAATTGTCAATGCATTTTGCAACTCTTTAAATCAGTCTGTAAAATGTCATAGTCTCACTGCTGCACTGTTGGTCTACTTGCTACTACCACCACTGCTGCACTGATGTGATGGTCTACTTTTTCTACTACAACCACCACCACAATGACCCCATACATGCTTCGTAATTATAAATACATAATAAAAATAACACAACCACTCCCCTACCACTACCTGTATCAAACACGGACACAAAAACTGACTACCACAACTCAATACCCGTATTTACTGTAACATTTTTACAGCTCGATCATCAAATACCAGATCAAAGAATGAAGTCTAGATCTAGATAGAGCAGGCTACCACCTCCCGCTGATTGCTGAAGTAATCGTCTAGACAACGAGTGAGACAAGAGATCAGAGACGATTTTGATCAGCTATCTGTCCTTTCTACTTTCTAGGCTAGTTTGTTTATTGAGAGTTATAGGGCACTTGCAACTGCTATGGTCATATAAGCGCCCACATTCTAGGCTATTCGTCTATTTGTCACAGTAGTCAACTGCAGTAGAGGAGTACGTTTATTTAGTGACAATACTTTAAAAATTAGAGAGGTACTGTAGAGATCTTTGTGATCTGGTCCGTGTGGCGGTGACAGCACAGATACGTACACATGGCTTTTCATGTTCATTCTTACAGTGATTGACATTGATTTTGTTGTCATTATGTCTTAGAGTAAATTGTGTGGAAAGTTAAAAAAAATAGATGGAAAATTAAAGGTAGATAGGTCTGTTAGAAGCATATTATATTAATATAGTTAACGCATTTAATTTGAGCAGTCAGGTGGGGAAAAAAGAGCAGTAGAAGTAACAGCTATGGTAGAAGGTTACAAAGAATACTGGACGGCGGCTCAAAGAGAATACTCTCTGTCTATTGGAATGTTTTATCTGAAGACGAAACAATAGAATTCTATGATTGACACACTTACCGAACAGACCAAGACAAGCTGGCGACTATAAACTGTCCAATGAGATAAAATCCTTGATTGACAAGCTCCCGATGAAATGGAATGAAGTAATGCCGACCACTAGAAACAGCCGATAATAATTTAGATAGCTAGATACTCCTTCACATCACAAAACGTGGGCACTGTCATCGACAAACGTGAGCACGATTGAGGGCACCAGTCGGCACCACTGAGAGAAGACGGGCAGAAGAGTTTCGATGTTGGGTGTACACAAAGAGGTTGCCACCATCACTTCGTGAAAAGGGGTAAGGAATGCACTCACTTGCACAGAGACGTTTGGTGGCGTGCACAGATTTCACAACAAACTGCAGTTGTAGTTTACAAGCACGGATGTCTAGTGTCTACCGGCTACTCTATCAAACACAGGCTAGACACCGACAACCACTGAGTCACTCACGAGACTACAAAGACACGATCAATTGTCGAGTTGAGCAGACTTGGGGTACGGACGTACGGTACGCACTACGCACAGCACACAATGAAACACTGAAGCCGTTTACGTCTGGAACTGACAACATCCGCCGACCTAGCGGGTTCAATACTTGCCAGATATATTTTTAAAATTAAATCATAACTCCAGCCCTTTCATTAACAGCATTCAAACTATTTTAAAAGTGTCATCATACACATTAAAATATGCCTTTTAATAAAACAGTATATGATAAAAAACAAAATTATGAATGTTGTCTAATTTTGTGTATTAAAAAGAGAGAATAAAGTTTTCATTTCAGCTTTGGCTGACTAGAAGTTTATCTGGCAATATGTCAGTCATCTTTGTTGTGTGTTCGCAACACAGCTGAGTTTTGCCCCTCGCTTCAGCTTCAGCCCCCCTCTCTCTCTCTCTCTCTCTCTCTCTCGTCGAACAAGTGAGAAGTGGAGCAGTGAACGAGGGGGGCGGGGCGGGGCGATGGCCGCGAGTTGTCTGTGATAGACTGAACCACTGACTAGGGAGGTGAGATCGAGTGGTGTGCCGTGCACCGGGGAAGGGGGAGAGGAGGGAAGGGGAAGATAGTCGATAACAAGGGGGTTGGTGGCGATTGAGCGTTTGTTTTCGATTTAGAGGGGAGGGCTTACAGGCTTGGAGAGGATTAAAGTGCGCGTGTTTGTTTGTGCTTGCGTGTGTTTGTATGCGTGTGCGATGTGTTTATTGTTTGTTACATGGCGGTGATAATGTTACATAAAAACATTTAAAAAACAGGGACAAGATAATTGTTATTGGAAGAAATGAAAGAGAGACAGAGGGCGGAGGGAGGGGGAGTTAACAATCTTCAAGAGATAGGCAGAGAGACAGAAAGAGAAAGAGAGACAAAAAAGAGGAAGATAGAGAGAGAGAGAGAGAGAGAGAGAGAGCGAGGTGGGGAAGTGACAGTACATTATCGTCTAGATAAAACGTTATCGCAATCTGCAGTGAGCAGCAATGAATGCCAGGACATATACAGGTGACGGTTATGATACAAGAAGTGTGTATGATACAAGTGTGTGTGTGTGTGTGTGTGTGTGTCCGTGTCAAGTTCAGGGTCCCGTTACATCACAAGCCCTGCTGGATGTCTCACCACAGGAGCGTCAAGGGGTTGTAGGGAGTGGGGAGTAAGTCTCAGTCCTATTGAAGCCAAGGGCTCATGTAGCCGCAGCTTATCCCGGTTTCTGTAGCATGAAGCAGACAGATGGCGTTGGCTGCCACCCTCTGCATAGGACGCTGTTCTATCGCAGATTACTTCCCCCTACCTAAATTGTCGATTGGTACCCATTTTACACACCTGGGTGGGGTGAGGCAATTGGAATAAATTTCCTTGCCCGAGGAAAAACCGAAATGTGCCACTGGAAGGAGTCGAACCCGTTGACCCCTGGCGGTGTGCTGCGTCGCTACCAGTTCGGCCACCGCGCCTCTGGGTAGTGGGGAAGACGTAGAGATGATAGATAAACCCGGTGACATGGTAGCAGTAGTAGCAGTCTGTCAGCGATGTTATCTATTTCATTGTTCAATGTCATCTGGGTGTTTGCCGTCCTGCCAGTAACATGACCACACAACACTAAACTGAATTGGATTGGGGAGGGGAAGGCAGATCATAGGAGGAGGGGGGAGGAGGGAAAGAGGTAAAATTGGGGAGTGAGATGAAGGGGGAAGAGAGGAAAGGCGAGAGGGAGAGAGGTGTTAGGGAGGGAGGTGGAGGGAGAGGAAGGGGGAGTGAGAGGAAGTGGGAGAGGGAGAGAGGTGTTAGGGAGGGAGGTGGAGGGAGAGGAAAGGGGAGGAAGGGGGAGTGAGATGAAGTGGGAGAGGGAGAGAGGTGTTAGGGAGGGAGGTGGAGGGAGAGGAAAGGGGAGGAAGGGGGAGTGAGAGGAAGTGGGAGAGGGAGAGAGGTGTTCGGGAGGGGGAGGAAGGGGGAGTGAGAGGAAATGGGAGAGGGAGAGAGGTGTTAGGGAGGGAGGTGAAGGGAGAGGAAAGGGGAGGAAGGGGGAGTGAGATGAAGTGGGAGAGGGAGAGAGGGAGGGGGAGGGAGGGAAAGGTTCGAACACAGAAACCTCTACTCCTGCCTCGCCACCAACACAGGAGTAGTGGACGGCTACATATTCTGTTTTGTGCTGGTGGCCAGGCCACAGATGCCGTGGGAGATCCCGGGCTTGACTCCTCTTCCGATCACTTTACTTCTTATTTGCGGTATTTATTTCATTCTTCTTTGTGGGGTTTTGTGTCTTATCAGAACTGCTATTGAGCGGTTCTGTGGCCTAGTGGGTAGGCAGTTGGACTTGTGACTGAACGGTCCCTGGTTCGAATCCGTCATGTGACGGCGCAAAGTTCAGTCCTTGGGAAAGGCTCTTAACTCACATTTTCTCACCATACTCAGATGTAAAACGAGTACCTGGCCATGAACACTGTTGTCCCTGTCCGAATATATTATTATACAAGCGCCTCACAGGCAGCATGTCTCGTCCTGTATGTTGAATGTTGCTGTTGGCCAGGGACTCCTTGTAAAGCGCTATGAGCACGATTAGTGGATATTGCGCTATGTAAAAGCTCAAGCTATCGTCTTCTGTCTTGCTTTTCATCCTTATCTGACCTGGATAGTATCGTGAAGTACATACCCCCAGCAACTAGTCCCGATGCATCGGTGCATCAAGGTGAAAAAGATAATATATTATATCATTACACCTCCTTTTGTAGTGATAGAGGTGCATTTATAGGCCCACAATGCATGCTTGCATATTGGCACCGTAGCAACGAGAGAGACCTCAACTTTCGTGACGTTGACAACAGGCTTTTGGCATAATATGTCAGTTCACTGAAATCTTATTTTTCTGCTATTATAAGAACAGGCAAGTCTTGAAGGTTCTGGCGTCCTTAGCAGTGAAAGGGTTAAGTTGAGGTGGCATTGTATGATCTGTGCTGAATGTCCTTTCCTGTAGGTTTCCGGTATTTTACGTAATGTGTGTGGACATGACCATATGCATATTAAGCGTATGAAGCCTACCTACATTGTTTGCGTTCTTGTGTGTGTGTGTGTGTGTGTGTGTGTGGTGTGTGTGTGCGTATGTGTATGTGTGAGTGAATGTGTGTGTGTGCGTATGTGTATGTGTGAGTGTGTCTGTGTACAATGTATGTGTGTATATACGTGTGTCGGTATGGGTGTGTGTACACGTGTGCGTGTGTGTATGTGTGTGTGTGTTTGTACGTCCGTGTGTGTTCGTCTGTGTACTGTGTACTGAATACAGTATGTGTCAGGTGACCCTGGGGTCAAGCAGATCCACACAGTCAGTCACACAGGCAAGGCAGCTCAGCCCACCTTCACTGTGTGTGAATGGACGTGAAGTGCACACTGACACTGACAGTGGTGACAGACAGGGAACCTCAGTGAATGGGATCAACCAAGGCCTTCTATAGAGCTAGTAATATATTATAGAAGGCATTGGATCAACTTGGGTTGGGTCACGTACACACACACACACCCACCGGCAAAACTTCACACTTCACATTTCATACCACTGTTTCTTTTGAGCGTTATATAAACTCTACGGGTTTGGTAAAAAACAAAAAACAACTCACAATAACGACTGCACTGGCACTCGTTCTTGATAAAGTCGTGCTATAGTCAAGAACTCGATGCCGAGAACCACTACAAGTTCAAAAATTGCATATGATTACACCCCCTTTATTAGTGATAATGAGGGAGGCCTTGAACTTTCGTGACGTTGACAGTGATGATATAATAAGACGCGCAAGAATACAATCACATTTCATGTCTAATTATGGCATATTCTCTTAATTAAGGGTTCAATTAAATAATTACACAGTTTCTGAAAATATTCCAGAGCAATATTTGCTGACTGTAC
Organism: Melibe leonina; assembly: GCA_031471865.1. NCBI lineage: Eukaryota > Metazoa > Mollusca > Gastropoda > Nudibranchia > Dendronotidae > Melibe > Melibe leonina. The sequence continues at coordinate 3,677 of JAUEKZ010179656.1, read as the reverse complement.
TGTAATTATTATTTTTTTAATTAGGCACTCGTTCTAAAGTCGTGATATGGTCAAGAACTCGATGCCGAAAACCAATACAGGTTAAACAATTGTATAATGTATGGTGCGGTGATATATCAGTGTTGTCCATGTTTATACAGAAGCAGAACCAAAGAAGTGAAAAAGAAGAAGAAATCGGATTGGTTATTTCAAATGTGGATGTAGGTGGTTTCGAACGCGAGACCTGCCGCGGTACCCACCGCCTGCCAACGACACAAGATAGATGAATATCTAAGTGGATAAGAAGCACGCTGGTCACGTGCCGGTGGCCTGGTCATGAATGCTGTGTGCAGGTCTCGGTTTGAATCCTTCTTTGGTCAATTTCATTATTCCATATTATTTTTTTCCTGCCTCCTTTGGCTTTCCAACAATAACTGCACGAAAGCACATAATGATATGGAGCTCGAACCACGTAGTATGGTTGTACCAAAGTGACCAGAGCAGTGCTTTTTGTGTCCTCTATGTTTATTTAATGTCGTATTTTAAATGTTTTGTTGAGGAAGGGCCATTTGACCGAAACGTCCAGTTTTGGCGGATTTTTTTGTTACATATTACAAGCCTTTTTGCATGTCGTACTTAACCCTCTCACAGCGAAGGGCTGATCCTGACCCAAATTGAAATATGATAATCTTAAACGTTTATAAGTAAAACGTGTGAAGCGCAATGCATGAGCACAATTTGTGGATATCAGCGCTATATTATAAGCCTCCACTTTAACTTTTTAAAAAAAAAACTTTTTAAGTTCTTATGCCAGATAAATCAGATTTCGGTGGATTGCCGTATTATGCCAAAAGCCTGAATATGTCATTCAACTGTAATCTGATTTTAACAAGTTTAAACACAAGCAAATCTGTAAGATCTTGGTGTGGGCCCTCATAGTTTGGTTTGAAATAATCTTAGCATTGAAAGGGTTAACAACATGTATTTTCAAGTTTTTTGGGGTTTTTTGTTGTTGTTGTTGTTTGTTGTTTTTTTGTTGCTTTTGTTTCCAAGCCTAAGCTTTCTCTGTCAGTGTTACACGAATTACGTCTTATCAACGTCTTGTACTCCATGCATAGTTTGCAGCTGTTATCTCGTGTGACCTGACCTTGAATGTTGGTTGCCACTGCTTGCAACGGAAGTCCATATTTGCACATTTATTGCATCTTGGGTCTTAATATGCAAATTAGATAGCCTGATGAAGTCATCTGCGGTAGCGCTGCGCTCAAACTTACCCCGGTAGTCTATGTGTGTGTTTGTGTTTGTGTGTTTGTGTGTTTGTGTGTTTGTGTGTTTGTATTTTATGTGTGTCCACGTGTGTGTGTGTGTGTGTGTGTTTGTGTGTGTTTGTATTGTATATGTGTCCATGTGTGTGTGTGTTTGTACTGTATATGTGTCCACGCGTGTGTGTGTTTGTCTCGGTGGGTGTATCAACCAATCAACCCACCAACCATCCAACCGACCAACCCACCAACCAACCATTCAACCAACAAACCAACAAACCAACCAACCAACCAACCCACCAACCCACCAACCAACCAACCAACCGACCGACCAACGAATTAACCAATCAACCCCCCTCCCCTCCCTCACCTGTCCATGGTCATGGTTGAGACGGGCCAGTATCATTCTTCTAAATCTGAAATAATAACGTCATGCTTTGTATGTTCAAAGTTCAATGCTAAACTTTAACTTTAACCCTTTCAATGCTAAGGACACAAAAATCTTCAAAATGTACCTGGTTCTTCTACGGGATAAATCAAATATCAGTGAACTGACATATGCCAAAAGCCTAAATACATTTTTCACTGAAATCTGGTTTATCTGGTATAAGAACACGTACATTTTCAAGATTTTGTATATTTCAGTTGGGTTAGAATCAGACATCGCTGTGAAAGGGTTAAATCCTGCTTTATCATACGGTTACGTTGCTCATGTTGTTAAAATCGTCCGTGGGTTGAAAGAACCGGAAACAGCGGCAGGTCGCTAAGGCTACCTCCTTTGTGTATAAAGTGGAGACATTTTCGCGGTAAACATCTAACTTTTTGTAACATTAATCCATTACATGAACAGGGGTGGAGCGAAAAGAATGGTGAGAGGAGGTGAATGAAAGGGAGATGTGGAGAGAGAAAGAGGGGGAGAGATAGAAGGAGAGAGAGAGGACGAGAGAGAGAAACAAAGAGAGAGAAAGAGAGAGAGAGGGGTGACGAGAGAGAGAGAGAAGAGATAGGGAGATAGAGAGTGGGGAAGAAAGAGAGATAGGGAGAGAGAGAGTGGGGAAGAAAGAGAGATAGGGAGAGAGAGGGGGTGAGAGAGAGAGGGAGGGGGGGAGAGGACGAGAGAGAGAGAGAAACAAAGGGAGAGAAAGGGAGAGAGAGGGGGAAGAGAGAGAGGAGGGAGAGAGAGAAAGAGAAACATAGGGAGAGAGAGAGGGGAAGAGAAAGGGGGGAAGAGAGAGGGAAAGAGAGAGGGGGAAAGAGAGAGAGAAAGAGAGAGATAGGGGGTGAGAGGGGGAAGAGAGAGAAAGAGAGAAATAAGGAGAGAGAGGGGGAAGAGAGAGAGGAGGGAGAGAGAGAAAGAGAGATATAGGGAGAAAGAGAGGGGAAGAGAGGGGGGAAGAGAGAGGGGGGAAGAGAGAGAGAAAGAGAGAGAGGGAGAGAGAGAGGGGAAGAGAGAGGGAAAGAGAGAGATGGAGAGGAAGAGAGAGAGACAGAAAGAGAGAGAGGGAAAGAGAGGGGGCGAGAGAGAGAAAGAGAGGGATGGAGAGGAAGAGAGAGTCACAGAAAGAGAGAGAGAGAGATGGATGTAATATATCCTCAATTGCGAACGGATGGGAGGCAGGATGGAGAAAGAGAGAAATAGAGAGAGGGGGACGAGAGAGAGAGAAAAAGAGAGAGAGGGAAAGAGAGAGAGAGAGAGAGGGAAAGAGAGAGAGAGAAAAAAGAGAGAGAGGGAAAGAGATAGAGAGAGGGGGACGAGAGAGAGAGAAAGAGAGAGATGAGGGACGAGAGAGAGAGAGAAAGAGAGAGATACAGTGAGAAAGAGAGAGATGGCGAGGAAGAGAGAGTCACAGAAAGAGAGAGAGAGATAGATGGATGTAATATATCCTCAACTGCGAACGGATCGGAGGCAGGATGGAGAGAGAGAGAGAAATAGAGAGAGGGGGACGAGAGAGAGAGAGAGAGAGGGAAAGAGAGAGAGAGAGAGAGAAATAGAGAGACGGAAAGAGAGAGAGAGAGAGAGAAATAGAGAGGGGAAAGAGAGAGAGAGAGAGAGAAATAGAGAGAGGGAAAGAGAGAGAGAGAGAGAGAAATAGAGAGGGGAAAGAGAGAGAGAGAGAGAGAAATAGAGAGAGGGAAAGAGAGAGAGAGAAAAAAGAGAGAGAGGGAAAGAGATAGAGAGAGGGGGACGAGAGAGATGAGGGACCAGAGAGAGAGAGAAAGAGAGAGATACAGAGAGAAAGAGAGAGATGGCGAGGAAGAGAGAGTCACAGAAAGAGAGAGAGAGAGAGAGAGAGATGGATGTAATATATCCTCAATTGCGAACGCATGGGAGGCAGGATGGAGTTGATCGAATAAATGCTTCAAGTAACACATTATGTACACTCAAACAATCCCATGAAAAGGGGACGGGGGGGGGGGGGGGGGGGGGGGTAAAAA
>JAUEKZ010179645.1:0-13857 GCA_031471865.1 Melibe leonina | reverse complement strand
ATACAACATTCGCCATCTAGTTAAAACTGACTTGACTCACAAACCCACACTCAGTATAGGCCCTGTTTCGGAAACTTCAGATATTACATTATGTAAAATCTCTCTCTCTCTCTCTCTCTCTCTCTCCCTCCCTCTCCCTCCTTCTCCCCCCCCCTCTCTCTCTCTCTCTCTCCCTCCCCCCTCTCCCCCCTCTCTCTCTCTCTCTTTCTCAGTACATTCCGAACTTAACAGAAACACTCTACAACAACATATCATTAATCAAACTTACGTGGGATTGTTGGGTCAATCTTAGGTTTGGTGGTAACCACAGGCGGTTCCTCCGTGCCACTTCCCTCGTCCCCTCCGTCAGGACCTGATCCGGGCTCATCCATGATGAGAAAGTCTTCATCGTCAGAGGCGATGTCGGCAGCCCTCTTGACAATCCTCACGTTCGTTTCAGCATCATCAAATTCAAAGTCTTCAAGCTAAAATGTGGACAAAAGAAAGAGAGAAAATAGTGTAATTATAAAACAAACACTGATTATAACATTTTTTTGGATAGATTGAGACATAATGTTGATAATGTTGGCGGTTATTTCGGTGATGTTTTTTTTATGTTGGACGTGAAGATGATTGTGGCGTTGGTGGTGCTTTGGAGAAATTTGGCTGGTCGCATGATCGTTGAGGAGTTAACGAGCGGGCCAATATTATCATATTCATATTATATTATCATCCTGGCTGTCTCATGAACCTTTCATCGGCGGATGTTTATTTGTTTCCCAGACATGCCAGTCATAATGTTATACTATCCAGCCCACCCGGCACATGAGGTCAGGGGCAGCTTAATTAACCCATCTTGACCCCTCCAAATTCTGGTTAGCATGGCCGCTGCAAATTTGGGTTGTGTGTGAAGTTCTTTTTTCTTTCACACGCGGAATAGGAAAGGGGGGGGGGTGCTAGGTTATTGAACCGATTTACTGTGATTTTTGAAAGAAGAACGATGGATGACAGGGTTTGTTGATAGGTATAAATTATAGAACATAATAGAAAGTAAAGAAAGATGGGGGAGAAGGAAAGATACAGTGCTAAATACCGAAAATTCGATACCGTCCAATAATTTTTTAAGCTGATGTTGGTCATTTGACTTTTGAGGCTTCGACAGGCAATGCTTCTAGTTCTTTTGTATCTGAATTCTTGTTTCGCCAGGCAACACTCAACTGTTCAAGAAAAGCTGACATAGAAAAACAACCAACATAAACAGCGTTTCCCAGACATTCGACCAACCTGACACAATGAGATAAGGTCAAAGGGTAACAACCAAAGGTCAACAAAGTAAACGACGGCAAACTATAATGCAAAGAATGCCATAGAATGTGCCCTTTTTGAAGTCGGCGAATGCGGCATTCTGTTAGTGAAAAGCACAAACTCCCACCCAAAAGCTACTTCAGAGTGTACATTGAATAGGGATCAGTGCAGTGGCTTAGTTGTAAGGTTAAAGGTCACATTGGTTGACAAGATTGAAGGTCACTTGCTGCGCTAGTTTCTTAATGTATCAGCGACCATCGAGTCGATAAGTTGAAAACTTAGATTTGTTGTTGATTGTAGTATTTAAATGGTATTATAAACAAAGCCTTGAGGCATTAGCCCTTTCACAGCGAGGTCTGATTCTAACCCAATTGAAATATGCAAGATCTTGAAAGTGAAATATGTGTTCTTATACCAGATACATTTGGCATAAGAACTGGCAAATCTTGAAGATTTTGGTATCCTTAGCATGAAAGTGAAAGGGTTAGGCACTTAGCATTAGTTGCGATCTTAGCGAAACGTTTTGCTTAGGTAGTGATTGATCACCAAGGACTTGGGTGCTCAAATTCCCCGCTTCATCTTTCATTCATAAACCTAATCCATCGTTACAAACGTCTCGACTTTGACCAAGATATCCCGATAAAAACGCTCATACATTAGGGGAATCTTTTGTATCTCTCAAAACGGATTTAAATATTGTAATTCTACTTAATTTATTTCACGTTTTTACTCTGTAGGCCCGATCTATGCTTTAACATAGGAATTCTTTATTTTAAGGAGGGTTCTGCTGCATAACTAACGTCGAATTTTTTCTTTGTTAAATTCGTTTCGTTCCTAGGCAGAAGAAAAAAAGCCTCTAAATCTCATTTCAACACCCACTCTAAAACATAAGGCTGAGAATTTTTATTTTTTTTAATTTTGTAAAAATTCCATTGTAGTCGTTCATAGTTTGACACCCCTTTAATTTTTTTTTCGTTCTAAACGAGAAAAACCCGCATTATCTTTCTGCTAATAAATTATATCATGACCTACATAATACTTAAGTGCTTGATGAATAATCCAGAGACGGATGCATTTTTCTTTCTTTTTTTTCCAAATGTAGATGATAACTACTCTGCCCAACAAAATTCCAGAAAAATTCCCCACACCTACCCCACTCAGTTACTCCGTAATTCATGTCTAAAATAGCACGTAACCTACATGTTAGAAATCATGGTGTGTGTGTTTGGGGGTGTGAGCATGTCCGCGAGGGTGGGGAAAGAGAGGAGAGAGAGGGGGGGGGGGGAAGGTGGGAGGAGTATTGACTCGAAATGATAGAATATACCAGAAACACTAAAGCCAAATCCCATTTTACATTTTTTTACTTAGTCTTTCTCTAAAATGCTGAAGAGCATTAATTTGACTTCTATGACGCACGGGGGTAACCATCCTTATGTCATTCAAATTTTCCACTATACCATTGAGGAAGGCAGACTAGTTGATGATAGACAATTAGGGGAATGGGGGAGGGGGAGAAAGGAGAGCTATGTGTATTTAGATAGCTAGATAGATAGATAGAGTAAGAGAGAGAGAGAGAGGGAGAGAGGGATAGAGAGCGGGAGAGAGGGGGAGAGAGATTAAGAGAAAGAGAATTCTGCAAATTTTACTTCTAAGCGTGATTTTCTTCGAAATTCTTTGGGAGCGGAGCGTTGAAAAATAATGACAGAATAACAAGGAACTCACTGAGACTTTCTTTCACGTTTCATTTCGCACGAGGAGGGCGTGAGGCTGAGGATGGTTAATTTAGGCTAGACAAAAGTGCAAGAGACGAGGAAATGGGAAAATCAGCAGCAGCTTGAAAAGGAAAGAAAACATAAAACGTTAACGAGGTAAAGAATTTAAGGCCGATGTCTGGCACTTGGTGGCGGCGAGCTGCTATGAAAAGACAGACGGGTTTTTGTTGTCATAGCTGATGCTGAGATCTGGTGGCGGAGGTGGTGGTGGTGGTGGTGGTTGTCGCAGTTCTGGGATTCTTGTACTCAATGTTACTTAATCGTTGTAAGAGTCACTCACGATCCTTCTGGAGCTCGAATTACGCATGGTCGTATCAAAGTGATCAGAGCGGTCCTTTATGTTCATCTTGGAACCTGTTTCCATACTTCAACCTTTTTTCTTTATCTTGTACGGTATAGTTCGACTGTCTAGCTGACAATATCATCTTTAATGAGGTGGCTATGATGAGGACTTCATTCTGTGATGCAACTGCAACTCACTAACTCGTTAGTAAATACCTAATTATGGTGCAAAGTGAGGCCTTCAAAACAATAACATCTATATACGATGTTTGGAAAAATAAACTAAAAAGTGTGTGTGTGTGTGTGTGTGCGTGTGCGCGGAACGGGGGGGGGGGGTATTGGGGATAGGAGGAGAATAGGTAGATAAGAGCGCCCAGATGGATGTTTAGAAAGATAGATAAAGAGGAGAGAGAGAAATAGAGAGAGTGAGAGAAAGAGAGAAAGAGAGAAAGAGAGAGAGAGAGAGAAAGAGGAGGAGAGGGGTAGCGGAATTAAGAGGTATCGTAACAAAACACATCGTTAGGCAGAAAAGTTACCAGATCAACAAAGCACGTCGCTAATACTAAGAATGAAGAAACAACAAGAAGATTATGCATGACGCACTAGACACCAGGGGGAATCTGGCCATTGCTTGTTGCAAAAGGGGTGTGGTGTTGGGGATGGGGATAGGGATGGAGGGAACCAGGCATTGCAGGCACTGGCAGAGAGACAGTGAGGCCATGGGATGCGGGGGCATGTGTGTTCAACCGCCATCCCTATGATAACAAAGTATTGGGGCAACCCCCTCGACCCCCCCCCCCCCCTTTAAAAAAAAATCCGATACCATAATGTTTTGGTTGGATGCTTTTTAATTACCACTCACTCCTGTCAGTTTTTTTTAGGCGTGTTTAACATTCCATCAACCCCCCCCCTCCTACCGTACTATAAACACTTCACCCTCCTGGTCTTGTCCATTATCGTAGTATGTATTGGTTTGAACCGTCAAGGTTTAGAAATCTATGATGCACTTTATTCTTTTCCAGCATCTCCACTAGAAATGTAGAGGGATGTTATAATACCAGGCTTTGATTCTCAGAAATGCCTGATCCTCAACATCGACATCTCAAGAGCAAATTCCTTGGTGACACCAATTATTTCTAATCCAATCCATCAATTTCTAGTTTAAAATTCATTTCGGGAATGATGATGGTGTATCATTACGGCGACGATACTGATATAAAATAATTTGTTTTTTAAGCGTCTGATGTGAAAGGTAATGAAAGAATCATTGCTATAATGGAATTGTGTTACAAAAGTGCTGAAATCCTATTCCACTGAATTTACTTGAATACGCGGCGCGACAGGTGGGAAGAAAACAGATAAATTGCAAGAAATTGTATGATAAGAGTTTAGTATTTGATTTCGTTTCGTCGTGTTTTGAAGACCAGATTCAGACCTCACAGAGAGGGGTTGCAAAAGGTGAATCAAAATGGAGGAGACGAGAGGCAGCTCTGTTATTCAACGTAGCCTACAAAGAATGCCAATCCTTACATCATTTTGAGCAAAGAAAGTCACTAATGTGGCGTGGATATGTCAAAAGCAAAAAAAAAAAAAGGTTTAGAATACGAGTACGAGTAAGTGTCCGAATTTCAATCTTGTCTTCAATAATTTTATTTACCTATCGAACTCCACACCTCAACATGAATAACTACTATGAAAAAAACAACAAAGAAAGCTAACCGATGTGTAAGTTGGTGGTTGCACAACTCTAAATCGGCATATCGGTACCTCATATTATCCAGAAATGGGACTGCTGAGTCAGCGAATTGACTGTTACACAACCTTCGTTACATATCATTATTGCGATATTGTAGGCCAAAAAGTGACACAGCTCATAGATGGCGCCATGTAGCTAATGTGAGAGCATCAGAGGAAAAGAAAGATGCCACGGCATGACACACCTTATTACATTATGGTACCGTCTGCCCCAGACCGGAGAGTTAATCAGTTCCACGCATCCCGAACCGGACCTGTTTCAGTTTCAGCCCTGGATGAGTCATCCTTCCGGGACAGTCTAGAACATTGGAAACAAGTACGTTTTCTACGATGATAAAAAGAGAGAGAATGAAAACGCGAACGTATCCTTTGTGTATGGATAGAAACTCTAGGGTACATCGAGATTATGTTTTGTAGAGGTGCTTCGAAAATGCACAGAGCTTGCTTGTTCTGACACGAACGTTTACCTTTGTTCCTTTTTCTAGCGAAAGAAGATAGTCACAGGATGAAGGATATCGACTCGTAAGTGATGAGTGTTCAAATGAAGTTTATATTACAAAGACATCGCCTTAAAGATTACACTTTTAACAGAGTTGAATAAGGAAATGAAAACGCCCTGATTGACAGACAAGAACGAATATGGAGAGGCAAATAGATCCATAGCCCAATTTAAAAAAAAGAGAAAAGAAGAATCTGGGCGGGAGAAAGTAAGGAGCCAACAGGTTTTTCCAATTATCTCCTCGTGCGTGGCCTTTCTAGAAGGGAGAGTGCAGGTCTCCGAGTGGTGGACTGTAAGGATGTGGTGAGCAGAATCAGTATTTGGTGGCAACCCGCATCTTGCTATTTCTCTGTCCTTTATGATGAAGGGATTGGTGTATGCATATTGCTAACAGGGCTTAAATAACTTCCATTTCTTTTTTTTGTTGTTATTCTACGCTCTGTCTGTCTGCTTGTACAGTCAAGTGTATTTTCTCTGTATCTTTAAGACAAACTTCTCTCTCTTTCTCTGTTTCGGAGTAAATAAATTGAATCTGTCCGTCTCCCTGCCTCCCTGACTTGGTAGTCTCGCCGTCATCCCTTCTCATTTTCTGCTCTCTCTCTCTCTCTCTCTCTCTCTCTCTCTCTCTCTCTCTCTCTCTCTCTCTCTCTCTCCCCTTATCTATCTATCTTTCGCTCTTTACGGGCCGGTAACCCTATGTTTAGAGCGTCCATCTCGGGACCAGTAGGTCGATGGGGGTGAAATTGCATTTATATCCGTTCAAGTATCATAATATCATATAAACATTGAAAACCCAGTTTTATTCCTAGACAGTAAAACAAGGCAACAACCATTGAGACACGAATCTCGCAGCCCCTCCCTTCCCTTTCCCGTGAAATATCACTACACATCTCTTCAAAAGCCGCTTAACTCACACATTATTTGAACAAATGTCAACAAATAATAATTTCAATATGCAAACTTGTGTTTTTAAACAGGTTGACGTTTTTACCCGTTCAGGTATAAACGAGCACCTGTTCACCTGTAGTGTCTGGCGCATTTTGGAGCGATTTTGCTAATTAATGATGGAAGGATGCCATGCTTGCATATTGCAGGCAATAAGTCAATAAACAACTGATAACGACGTAGGCTAGATAGAATCGTGCGATTTATTTCTGGTCTGAGGCTAATCTAATTACGGAATACATTGCAACATGCCAGGTGAATCTAGAACTAGAAGCAGTCTTGGGTATGCCTTGGGTGTTTCTTAGGTTTAACAATTACTGCAAACTTACACGTAGCCCTTAAATTCTAAGAACACCAAATTCTTCAGGATTTGCCTGTTAGTATACCAGATGAGTGATAATTCAGTGAACTGACATATTATGTTTTGCATCATGGACAAAACCCAGAGAAGACGTGATACAGATACAAGCACCTGTGGCATCGCGCGCACTGTGTGTTATAACAAGCTGCGTACTTGAATACAAGAATAGAGGCCAGGTTTCTCCCCCAACTCTGGCTGGGCCCGCTGCCAGAAGAGGATGAACCGACTCAGGAACTCAATAGGTAGAGCGTCCGCTTCCAGGGGTGGTAGATACTTGGTTCGAACCCCAGCGCTTGCGCTATTTTAGCAGTTGCCCCGCTAGGAGCTGGGGCATGGCGCAGCCCGGGTTCAAAGTCCAACCTACCGGTTAACTCTTTCACAGCAAGGTCTAAATTCTAACCAAACTGAATTGTGCAAAATCTGCAAAATTTACGTGTTCTTAAGCCAGATAGTGAACTGAATTTTGATTTATCTGGTATAAGTACTGGTAAATCTTGAAGATTTTGGTATCCTTAGCATTGAAAGACTTAAATGCACCACCCTACACCTATTGAGCTATATAATCGTTTCAAGAACTTTATTCTGCCCTACTTTAAAGTAAATGAAGCCCAGTGAGTAATTATCTTTTAATAACCAATGCGGGCTTGTTTTTATCATCAATCAACTTTCAAGTTATAGACGTTGAGACGATGTTTTGATTACAGTTTTACAATATTACAACAAGCGATAAAGAGTTGTGACAAACTGTCTTATTCTACAGCTGACAGCTGACAATGAGGATAATCAATTATAGAACCAGAACCAAAAGAAAATGGTAATTAGGAAAGACGCTCTCATTCCGATTTGTAAATAACAGGAGAGAAGAAATAAATCTAGATGCTTGGGAAAGGACACCTGTGATAATTATCTATTTTTCAGACAAATTTTCTCAAAAGATCAGGGTGTCCCCGACGAAGGCCTTTATTTCCTTTTTGCTTCGCAAAAATGCAAATAATATTCATTTTAAAGGAAAATCAATATTATGACCAATCTGAGTTAAAATTTGATGGACGAACGCATTTGAAACGGAATGGAATAACTTTATTGGGCAAGCTTTGCCGCCATTTATAGAAATATAATCTGATGTCAAAGTGAAAACAAAAAGAATGACAACATGTACTTTTCTTATTATTATGCACTTAAAAGACTAAGTGGTGAGTGGGCGCGGTCATTCGTATTAAGAGGGGTGAGTACTCAATTCTAAATTAAGCACAATGGACTCTCCCATCTGAAGAGCATTAAGTAAGAGGGTAATTTTTTTTTCTTGAGAGAAGGTGTGCTTAGATAACATTCTTCTTTTATGAGATATCTACGTCTAAAAAAACCAAAACAATAAAAGTCTTTCACACACGATTAGTCTAGACACTTAAATTTTAAGTGCATATCCTCTTAACGGGTAGTGATAAATATCTTCAAGGGACTCGACGATGCGCAGACCTAAAGACACTTAACAAATACATTACTTGTATACTAATTGTAAAGATTACCAATTCAACAACCTCTGTTAATTTTGTTTTTGCAACCTATTGAAACTTCCATGTCTATTTTTAAGTGGTTTTACAACTTGAGCTAGAAGTCAGAATGGGGGACGTAAGAATCTATCTAGCTACATTTTGTTGCAGGAACATACAGGATGGAGGAGTGTGTGTGTGTGTGTGTGTGTGTTGCAAGGGGGGGGGGGGGATCAAGTCAGACTCTGTTTTTCCCCCTTAGGCAAGCAATTTTAGTTTTTACTATGGTATCACGCTGAGAAATCTGGCATACTTGACGCAGAACGTTGTAATTTCCATCACGCCTAGACTCTAGCATCTGACTGTCCGCCGAAGGAAAGACGGGTTTCTTTGTGGACTAAAGACATGAGTTCTGTTGTAACCCTGATATTTGGGCGGGGGGGGGGGGGGGATCAACCGCTTTCTTTCCAAGTCATCTTATTTAGTTATTTTGATGTCACAGGATACTTTGCACGTACGTAGTTTTTACCGCAAGTCGGATATTAGACATAAAGGAGATGCAGGTGGTTTCGTTTTTACCCTAACCAATTCACTGTGCTCATCCTGAGCATTCAAGGAAACCTTAGGAGATGAGGCTCTTGCCAGGATGTATTTGGGAGATGAGCTGTAACGAACGGTTTAACCAAGATTCCTAGTTTCATGATGCGAGGCAATTATTAAGTGATTTTCTTGATGTTTAGTTTAATTGTTAATTCAAATCTAATGGTGAGCCCGTCAAAATCAACAAAATGGAGGCCTACTGATTAAATCAGAATAGAAAGCGGTTTAACGCGCTTAGTTTGTAATAAATATAAACTAAAGAATCCGTGAGAGCTGCGAAAATCAATTACCAGGACAAATATTTTCTTAATAATCTTTTGCATCTGTTGCGGTTGTCACTAATTAAAGAGTAAAAGTATGAGGGCTGCACGTATGTAGAGGAATGTAGCTTGGAAAGAACATTCAGATTTCTTCTACCTTTAATAGGAAAACCTCAAGGCAACATACAATGATGGATAAGCGGACATTAACTGGTAAAGGCCTCAACCACACGAAGTGACACAGTCATTAGCATAGAACTGATGAATGAAACTTAAATTAGCACTTTAACAAGAAGCTACGTCGTATGAGCTCAGTTGGGGGCGTGCATCTGGAAAACCGAGACAGGTGTAGACTGTGAGAGGAGAGAAAGAAAGAGAGAGAGAAAGAGAAAGATAAAGAAAGAGAGAGAGAGAGAGAGACAGGGAGAGAGAGAGAGAGAGAGAGAGAGAGAGAGAGAAGTTGGAGAGGACGAGGAGGCGCAGAGAAAGAAGACAAGGGGTTGGAGGAATAGAAATGCAGAGCTGCAATCTGTTTTACCCCTGCTTACATTAACTAGATCGAGTTTATAAGCACACTGCTGGAATGTTTCCTAGAGCTTCTCACACTCTTTCTGTTTTTCGTCCATTCTTATAAACTGCTTTCTACGTACATTTCGCTCTCTCTCACTCTCTCTCTTTCTCTTCTTTCTCTCTCTCTCTCTCTCTTGTTTCTCCTTTCCTGTTTCTGTCCCTAAATTATGCCTTACTGCAACTGTTTCTATAGAACATCTAGGGTCTAGACTAGATTAGTAGATAAAAGCCTCCTGAAATAGCAGGTTCTAATGCATGAGAAGATTTCCCATACTCATCCACCATCGTCGTGAATACCAAGACCATAGATATCTTTAGAGCGGGAAATAACCATTTAAGACAATAGCCGTCATGTTCACAAAACTGCCGTGGATACGATGGGCAAAAGAGTCCTAACCATTTCACAGCGAGGTTTGATTCAAACCAAACTGAAACATGCAAAATCTTGAAAATGTACGTGTTCTTATACCAGATAAATCTGATTTCAGTGTATTGACATATGCCAAAAGCCTGAAATTCATGCTCCGCCTTTCCCCAAACTTACCACAGCCTGTCAATCTATCCCTAATACTAGCATTAATCTTCGTATCGTTTTGACATCGCATAAGTTCTATAATAGACGTGTAATTTAAACATTTTATCGGTCCCTTCATCGTTACGAAAACATCAAGAAGAAGAAGAATGATATTGATGAAAGAGTCTTAGAAGCAAGAAGGGCATGTGATGGATAGGAAGAGAGACAGGTAACCAATGTAATAATAGCAAACGGTGACACTGTAAGCATGCAGGCAATACTACACAGTCAGATTTCTAACCGTGGAGAAGAATTGCTTCATGACAAATCCAATTGGTTCTGAAGTTCGGCATTTACCTGTCTTCGCATCAACACATCAAGATCTATATTTTCGTAGGGTGATTGTCTATATATTTGAAGGTATGACCTACCAGGAGAATGGGATGGAATGGAAGGGTGTTTGAGGGGTGCCAAATTGTTGGCTGTAAAGACAATAAATTGTAAGAAGGATAAAGAGGTATTAAACGACATGAACAAATTCAGGTTAAACAAGCAAACACACACACACACATGCGCAGAGAGAGAGAGAGAGAGAGAGAGAGAGAGAGATAGAGAGAGAGATATATATGTATATATATAGAGAGAGAGATAAGATGTGCAGGGTTAAATAAGGTTGAAAGGGGGTACTAGGTTCATTCTCTACTGTCAAGAACAGAGTCTTTGGTTGATAAGGTCACACACACACACAACAGGAGCAGTTGCGGTCTGGACTGTAAGTCTGAGGTGCCGTGTGCAAGAGGATTTTATTATTGAATGAGAAAGAAAAAGGTGAGTCTTTATCACTACCTTCCTATTTTATTAAAAAGTAAGACCTTCAAGTTACAAAAGGCACACAGTGTAAACAGCATGTAGACTGTTTTTAGAGCTCTGAGTGTGATTAAGAGAGAGAGTGAGAGAGAGAGAGAGAGAGAACGAGAGATAGATAGATAGATAGATAGATATTTAGATAGATAGCTAGATAGATAGATGGGGATGGAGAGAAAGAAAATTATTATGTAGACAGGCATTTTGACTTAGAAAAGACATTGTCGGAACGTTCCCTCTTTTCAGTGCATTAGTTTAAGGACTCAAGAAAGTTGGGTTTAAAAAAAACTCGTTTTTAAAACCTAGAAAATGTGTAGGCCTGTACTCACACGCTGGTCTTAGATAGAAGCGCATTCTAACAATCCCTTTATAAAGGATTGGTTGACTGGGTTACCGTCTAGTCTAGTCTAGATGGTACAAGGGTGTGCCCTGCCTTCTCAATTAGTTTACGCTTTGCATCTAAATTTTAGACCGTCTGTATTACTCCTGCACAGTGTTCACATGTGCTTCTTTTTTTTTACATTTTTATTATTTTCGGCTTTTTTATTTATGTATGTGCGTTAAAGAGATAACGTCTATCTTCTTCCATCTAATCCAAACAACAAGTTACATCTAGGAGCAAACAAAAGTAAATAAATGAAATGAATACAAAATATCATATTAAAAGAATGTAAACAATCTGATATTTCCCAAAAGAAAAGAGTTATTATGCGGCGAGGTAAAAGTATAAAAATATGTTAACAGTTGGCAGCATGCCAAAAGGGCATGAGGAAAGATTGTAAAGATTTATGATAAGGGATATGATGTGTTGAAATTGTTATTATTCTGACATATTCAAGTTATGACACTTCACAGATAAGACACAACATTAATGAATTTGTCTTCAAAACGTGGGATGGTGCATTCATATAATGGCCATTTCCTTTTGGTTGATTAGGAGACACATTTTTCTTTTTCTTTTCTTTTTTTGTTTTTAATTAGTGAAACATTTGCCTAAAGAGAACAAAATGCAATCATAATGATTATCATTCTGAAAGGATCATTTTTATATCCAAATTTTGGACAAAGAGTTGGATTGTTCTTATTATTTCCCACTAAGATGTAGTATAACGATTCCCATCCGTTTTGGTCAAATAAATTCATGATATTATCATGGTATCATCGTGAGTAATATCATTATTCGTATCATACAACATTAGCTTTTCTTTTCAGGCCGGGCATGCTAAAATAATAAAGAACAAAATTTCCAGATGTTATGATTTACAGTCTTTAACATGTTTCAAAGACAGCCATTAATTAATTACTTGAAAATTGGGGAACATAAAATCCACCATTTTGGGGAATACCCTGTCTTTCATTAACTAACTCTGCACCCTCAACAAAATTGTATAGAATGTTCATATCGGTAACATCCGGCCATTAACTTCGTTTGAATTTAAAAGAAACAGGAAATTGTATTTGAATTCGTTCTCTTTTAAAAGCCATTGCTTGGCAAAGCAAATTGTCACGTACAATTTGTAGATCCAATTTTACATCACAGCAATGATAGTAGATGATGTGCTTTAAGTTACTCGTACACCATAGGCAGAGCGAGTGGAATTGTGATAAAAGTTGATGGAGGCAGCGAAAAATTAATAGACGTCTAATTGAAAACAGGAAATAGAGACACAGGAAAAACTATATAAAAACTATCTTGAGTGTATATATATAAAAAAATAAATCTAATTTACTGTAATATGAAGATTCCTCCGTTCAGGTTTACAAAATGATGATGGAGTATAAAGTACGTAGAAAGAACGAGATTCTCATATGGTATTGATTTAAAGGTAAGAGTGAGAGAGTGTTTAAGGCAATGAATATCTAGATAGTGCGGTCTCTTTTTGATATATTATAACAGAGCATATCTCTTGACATGGAAGAGTTCCGATAATCCCTAAACATAACATTACACCATCCTTTGTATTGAAGTCGATGACCGCATGAGACGGCCACAAGTCAACGGTCTGTGGGTATCTGGATGTCGGGGACCCACCCAACTAGAAAAGAAGACCTCTGCTTAGTTACTCAACTATGGTAAAGGGAGCAATCGAGAGGAAAAAGAAGGGAAAACATCCCAGGGGTTGGTTAAGGGTGTAACGGTGCGCTAAATTGACTTCTCAATTTACGGGAATACATCAGAAACAACGTAGTCCTCAGACTTTCGAAACCTCTGCTGTCTAAACTCTTGCAATGCTAAGGACACCAACATCTTCAAAATGTGCCTGCTCCTATACCAGATAAATCAGATTACAGTGAACTGACATATGCCAGAAGCCTGAATCTCAGGCTTTTTGGCATAGATATGTCAGTTCACTGAAATTAGATTTACCTGGTATAAGAAAACATTCAAGTTTTTGCATATTTCAATTGGGTTAGAATCAGAGCTTGAGGTGAAACGGTTACTATGAGCCCAAGGACATCTTTATGACTCCACACGTTTTAAAATCCAAGCTAAAGACCCATGTCTATTATTGAGCCCTCCGTACACAAGATTTAGCCGAATATAAATAAGGTAATAAAATATTTAAAATAAATGCTGCTCCGATTCGTTGTGGGGGGGGGGGGGGGGGGGGGGGGGGGGGGGGGGGGGGGGGGGGGGGGGGGGGGGGGGGGGGGGGGGGG